>DVQG01000063.1:0-22035 GCA_018231605.1 Papilio ambrax
CGGATTCAGGTGGCTGCTTGCTCGTTTGCCACCTTATTTTATAAAAAAAAAAAAGACTACATTAATTATATTCGTTAGTTTCGGAAAGTCCTTATTTGGATAAATTATTATAGTACTTTTTTTAATTGAATGCTATTTGTAACCATATCCAGTTTATATACCATCTATGGCTATTAACGTTAGCATCATTAAACTGAATCTTGCAAATAAAATCAGCAAGAATTGCAATCAGGTAGCTAGGTAATTTTACCTCATTGCGCACTAATAACGTAATTTATAGATTCAATGCATGCAGCCCGCACCTGGCTTATAGTGGTATAATAAAAAAGCAAATAAACTATTATTCAGTCGACAAGCGTGACAATTGTTAGTGTATCTTTTATTTACAACATGTATCGGACAAGGACAAACAAATGTGATGAGAATGTAATTAACACGATATCTATGCTGATGGCTTTGATTTACTCTGTGCAAAACAAATGGAATGTTTTGAATTGTTTACCCTTATCTTTACCGTATCCCACGTGACCCCTACATGGTCGTAGATAGCGGCGAGTCAATCGTTACGAATGCAGGCATTCCTGGCGCGCTTGTTAAGATGTAATTGCCCTTTAAGCGATTACTTGTAACTCAAAGTACTACTATTTTTCTAACGTAATATCGTCGTCAACAAGTGAGATCTTTGTGTAGGTACACAATGAAATTATTGCTAATACAGCTGATTTAGAAAAACTTGACTTTCCGATAATATTTGCTCACCGTACGTATTACGCTATAACACGAAAATTTTGGATATAAACGATAGAATTGTATACAGATCCACAGATTTAGACCAAACAATTAAACGGTGAAAGACGACATGAATACTTTCTCACAATTCTTTAAGCTAGGATTTCTAGCAGGTAAGCAAAATTGGTTAGTACGATTATTAATATTGTATGCGTGTGTTACAAAGGAAAACAAGTAAATCAGAAGGAATTAAAAAATACAGGGAACACGGTTGCCGCAATGGGATAAAGCAGCAGAAAAGAAAGAAAAAAAACATCGTAAGTGCCCTCACGTGGCAGGTGTCGAATATCTATCGAGTTCGTCTCCTCAAACATTGCAGTTAATAGTTGTTTTGATTTCTGAAGAAATATGTCTGACGATACGAGTATAATGGAATCTTTCCAATAATACCTATCACAGTGTGTAAACAGTGAATCGTCGGCATCACACGGTTTATTAGAATCTATCACTTATGAAGAACACGCTAATTTAATTGTGAACAGTCAAAAATCTTTAAAAAACCTTCATGTAATCCTAAACTTCTCTATATGACGTACAACACTAGAATTACTTTAAAAAAAAGCATAGATATTACGACAAGTGAAAGAGGAATAACTATCTACTTATGAAAGTATATTCATTAAAATTGTTAAAATCTATGCAAAAGTACAGTTTATTCTTCAACGGCTTCCAATAGTACGTAACGATTTAGTCAGACGATAAATTGGATGATCAATAAAGAAATCGCTGAGAACATTTTCATACGTAAAAGACCCTTGTTATTTGCAATGCCTTGAACATGGTTCACGTCAATATTTCTCTACAATACGCCGAAAAGTGCCGGAACAAACTTGCTTCGGAGGTCGAGATATCGTTTAAACAAAGCCACGGATTGGGGTCAACTAAAGATTAAACACTGGATTGGATATATCATTTATCATTTCTTCACCTTTCGTTAAAACTTTACGAAAACAAACGAGAACGTTTTAAGATGACTCTTTACATAATAAGTAAAGAGATTTAGTTCATTTTCACACATTTCCTATGCAATGTAAAGTATAGACTAATCGATCTCGTTTTTCTCGTGTGCTATAGATATACCTAATAAAGTGTAACGATAGATGTACCAGATTTCACCAATGTCGTTGATGTGGCAGTCGCCTTGAATACACAATGCAGACTCTATCGGTTCGAAAGTGCGATCGAGTGGCGTTAGGAAACTTTCCTGAGTTTCTAATTTAAGTTATTTACTGTAAAATAAAAAATAACAACAAAAGAAACCTTTTGAAACATAAATAAGTTTAATATTAAATTAAAACCTTTTTTTAGAAGATGGTAAAAAAAGTCATCTGCAATTTGAATGTAATGGTAACAAGTAATATAATTTAGACAATAACCTTAAGGTCATAATTATTGTAAGACATAGCAGGAATTTATTGTCATATGGACGCAATATTGTAGAGTGACATGGCAACACTAATTGTTTTAGACATTAATACTTAATACGGTATAACGAGCAACGACACCGAGCACCGGCCTAGTTCGCTATCTGTGTAATTATCGGCCCCAATGTCTTTCTGTCTGTTCTGTCGATGTTTGGTCATAATTCTGGTAGCAAACATGTTAAACAATACCTTAATTCTGTAAATCATTCTAGAAAACAATCCAGCCTTAAGTTGTAAATGCCAAAAATAATATAACGCCCATTCACTTCCATTTCTCAACTATACCGATATTATGAAGAGGAAAGATTTGTATTTTTGTATGTATTGAAATAATACAAAAACTACTGAATCGATTTCAAAAATTCTTTACCATTAAAAAGCTATTATATATTATAGACGAATAACTTAGACTATACTTTTAATTTTTTTTTTTAAATTTCGCGCGTACGAAGTTGCGAGCAACAGCGTTGAAATTCCGCAAATAATAAAGAACCCATTCTTTGCGATCTCTCATAATTATTTATTAAAGCAGATTAAATTCTCCACGATTGGTACCTACACGCTGTAGCATTTGTGGCTACTTATTCATATAACCGAGTTAGATCATTGTTTGTAGATAATCTTAAAGAACAGGAACTTCCTATTTAACAGCATACCAACGGCTTCCGAGACGACCGCAGTTCGCGACCCGAGCCGAGGTAGAAACGAAAGTGATTACATCAGTGTTAGTAATCACAAGACTTCCAACAAAGTGAGATATCAATAAAAATACGTTTACAATAATATATTTTACTTTACAATATTGTTCTTTTAATCGATTTTGAAATTCTTAAACTGTTACCAATATGTGGTGGTTAAGAGATATCGGTGATAAACTGATAGTTTTGTTTTAATTTTAATTTAAACCATGAAATAAGAGCTGTATGACCGTGACTCTCCGGATTTAAGCATCCGTTAGCTTCTAGTTACCTTAACATGTTAATATAGGCAAGGATATCCCAATGGATAAGTCATTCAATATTCAAACGCCTACGTTACGCGGTCTCGATTATCCTTTGTAACTGCCCACGGCCATCTTCTTGTACAAACGGAACGTAATGATTTAAAGGCAAGGTATTATAGATCGATTACTACACTAAAAGACTTTGTATTCGGTTTGGATGTTCAATATTAATCGAACAACCTTAATCCAATTCACTCAATTTTATGAAAGTAAAAGCTTTTGTGTTTTGTTTAAGTTTTAAATTAATAAAAGCTTAACAGAGATTTCGCGTTTAACATGCAATGAAGATAATCGATTGAACGATCAATGCCCTCTCTTTGTGTAACTGTCATCTAACTGTCTATTAAATAGCGTATAATTAATTATTAATCCGGTTAATAATAAATGAAACTCTTATTTTACGTTATTAATTTTCAATTTGGCTATTATGAAAGTAAATTTCTAAGAAAGCAATATTGCGGTTAATTTTTATTTTAATGAAAACGATGACTGATAAATGTAATGCTAGTTGTAACTTTACCCAAAGCTCAATCGAAATCAATATAAATAGTTAATATACCACGTGGGTTTTACCATCTTCAGTTTCAAGTGTACAGTTTGACTGTTCTGTGACGTGTATAATATAGTCAAAATCTTAACTATCAGTTAGGCTGACAGATTGTGTAACGTGTGTAGCGGGCTTTATTCAAGTATTAACAGTTGAAACACACCATATGATTAGCTCATTCTACTACTTAAACCTGTCTTCTTTTTTGCTTGTTCAGAGTACGGATTAAGCCATGACGTAGTCCTCCGTGTTGATATTGTGGACGCCTATAAATGGGCTAACGATAATTTGCACGCGGATAAGGTTCAAAACTCTGAGCAAACTTGTACTCTAACAGTAAATGAAGTGAAAAAGGAAAAAAAAGAGTCGTGCTCAGGTCGTTGCACCGAATTGTGTTATTCCTCGAAGCGTACATTCGATTTGCTGACTAAATGTATCTTTATTTAACGTTTGACAATACTAATATAAATAATTACCAATCAGTATGCTTTTTGGATTATTAGATTAATGTGCTTCAGATTATATGAATGTTATTGTATACCAAGAAACTAGCAATAGCCTATTATAAAGACCGAAAACTGAAAAGATAGTTAGGCAATAAACAAAGAAATCATTGTTCTTTATGTAAATGTTCATAGGTATTTCTATACATATCATCAGCTGCTACAGTAATGCACAAAAATTATTATTTTAACTAGCTTTCGCCCGCGACTCCGCCGCGTGGAATTAACAAAAAACAAAAGCCTATGTGTTCTTCCACAATGTCCTCTGTATGCATAGCAAATTTCATCGAAATCCGTTCAGACATTCAGGCTACAGACTCTAACAAACATCCATCCATCCAACCGTCTAAGCTTTCGCATTTATAATATTCTATGATTTATCATTAGAAATTAATAGGTACCGTTTTAAATGTTAAACATAATTTCGTTATAAAATTTTAACGTAGCACTATGCAGTAAAACCTCATGAATACTCTGTTACGTTCACCTTGAGACCGTCCGTCTACGCCGCCCTTGAACTACAGTTTACGAATACATTATGCCCTGCAAGGAAGAGCTGACAAAAAGAATTTAACAAAAGATACCAATACTCTTCATTCCTTCATTTTGTACTGCGTCGTTAAAGCTTCGAGTCGCAATATCTAAACGGGTAGATATTTATATAAATCTCTTATGTAAAATAATTAAAATATTTTTTGTCTTAATTACATTTCGATGGAAATATCAAATGTACAACCAAACACGACTCAATTACAAGGTTATATGCACGTACTCGTTACGTCCAATAAAGTTCTACGTAGATCACGACGAACGCTCACTTTAAATGTTACTGTTTAAATTATAGATTATATATATTTTTAATTTTTATAAATAGAGTAAAGCCTTTTTGAAGGAAGTCAATAACAAAATAAATTTTGTGGCAGAAATTAAATATTGTTCTATCCCTTATCCCTGGTATAGGATAAACAGTTGTTAATTTTAATATCAAGTCTGCAATAGAGAGGACAACTTCACGGTTAATCCAAACTATTATAACAGACAAAATAATCTAGTATATATAACTGAGTCATAGAAGTAACCCTACAACTATTACGAAACCTTATTCGCAATAAATAGACGCGTAACCAAAGAATATAGTAAAATGATATCATAACAGTTGGACACTAAACAATTGATACCTAGGCTGCGCACACTGCGGAACAAATAATCGTTGGAGCGTACAACTTAATGTACCAACTTCATTTATGACAACAAATAATGAAACGTCACGGCTAATATGGATAAACTTGATGAAATCACACACATCAGTTTCCAAATTATAAAATATCTAACTAGAGTAGCGCAGCGACCCAAAATGAGCCTTGGCCTCTGACAATACGATTCACCTTCCGCGATCTTGCAACACCTCGACTCAGACTTAGACGTAGAATTGCTGAATATTCGGGCTTCGTATGTGAATAAATTAATTGCTTTCTTAGAGATTGTTGGAAAAAATGAGAATAAACTATTATGGTTCTTGTATTAAAAGAAGATTTTGTTGACTGACGTAATCTTTTCCAATTGAATCTTTTGTTAATAGATTCAACGCGATCGACCGGTGCGGGTTGATGACATCAGAGGATCGTGAGATTGCCATTATATATTCGCTGTTGTCCCTCCCCTTTCCTATCAGTCGCCTTCTTTGACATACATTGATAATGGGGTGTGATATTTTTCAACGTAATCTTTAGTTTAACACGGGTAAGTGTTTGTGTAACAGTTGTTTGTGTGCAGATTATTCCACAATTAAAGAACATTTTAAAACGAAAAGATAACATAAACATTGTAGCCAAATAAGTCTGATAAAGAAGAAACGATTACCTAAAATACAAAATATTACGTGATTATAAATGTAAAGTTGTAAAGAATGCACCGCTGCCTATTCTTAATAGCAAAGGGAGTGAAGTAAGCTTTGTAAGAAACAAAACACGCCCAGTTTTTCAGGATTCATGATGAGACAGTTTTTTCTGCATCTAACAAGCATTAAGCTAAAATACGAAAGGATCTTATAGACTGAATCGACAACTGGATGAAAAATCATTCATAATCGTAGTTACTGAGTTTATGTGAAGAAATTCAATAGTTAATACATTTCGGGAATCGAGTTAGTAGGTTCCTTACGTATATCTACACCAACAGCGATATTGAGGATGTAGTCTACATTTATAAAGCTGTATACTGGCAAGCCATTTCATCTAAGTACCTATGTTATGTCGATTTCCTTAATTTGGTACATATCCAACCGTTATTACAAAATAAATGTGTGACAGTTACGAAGCTTAAATTTTAGGTTGACATAATCAACCTATTTTCGCCACTTAATTATCAGAATTATAGATACATGCATGGATAAGCACTTAAACAAAGACAACTCATATTTTTATAGGAATGAAGTAAATTAGTTCCTTCATTGATTCATAAATTAATTTATAATACGGTGGATAAATCAAATTGTACAACAGTACGTTTTACAGCAGTTGCAGCCTTTGTTCTGTTGTGAATAGTAAAAAAATGAGAAAAATGCAAGAAGATAACATAGTAATGATTTTAATTACAATGACTGCCTTTGTTCTTACATTGTTCGAGATTTCTGAAAATATGTTATGTGAAAAAATTGTCTTTATTGCGTCTATTCTCGTAACAAAAATTTTAACGAATGTACAAAATATTTATAATAGTATTATCTTATTCGATAAAGTGTACGCCAAAACAATTAAGATACCAATTAACTAATTACAACATTCAATGAATACGTCCTTGGCGATGATTTAGAACTACCTGCAACCGCAGTGTTGTAAGTATTGCTTAAACACTCACCTTCGACATAATCGTTATATTCACTTCGTCCTCTATAACACAGAAACGCCTTTCTCCCACTCTTCCATATTGAAGAAGGCTCAAAGAGGTCGGTATGGGACAACAAAAATCCTATCGAACACTGTTTGACCCGCGCGAATATTCGTATAGCATTTTCGAGACGCCGTATCGCGGCGGAGGCCCGATCAATACTGGGTATGTTCGGTGCCGGCGGATAAGGTAAAAACGGAGTTGAGCACGCGTGCGCGCGCAAACTGTTGTTGACTGAAGCGCATGTGTAAATGCGTTGTGATCAGTGGTCCAGCCCCTGGCCTGGCCCTACGCCACTCCATCCATACGAGGTTATCAGCGGACGACTCTAATTGAAGTCTTAGACGGGTAATTACATTGCAGTATCAATTGCAACTGAATGCAAAAACGGGCCGGCGCGGCGCGTTCCTACGTTACGAAGGATTACGAAATGGAACGTCGCCGGTATTGCGTTAAACATCATATCGCGCCGGTGCACTACTTTAACTGAGATATTATACTAAAGGCATTGCGATATTTCTATGACATTTATGGATAAATGTAAAATAAATATGAAAAGCACTACGAATTTGATCACTTTGATGGTAGCACTCCCCAGACCTAATCTGATCATCGGCAGGCAACGCACAGTCAAAGAAAATTAATTTAGGGGTTCTTTATCACTCTTGGTGATAAAAGTAAATACGTATGATATACTATTGATTCTTTAAAAAAACTCCTATCTTGAGTTTGACGAATTAAACATCTCCAGCATCAGCATCATTTTCTTATTTACGTTTTTCCAATATCCGGAACAGCTCTTTTTTCGTAAGGTCTTTAACAGACAAGGGCTGACATACAAGCTGAACCTAACTGTTTCTTCAGTTTATCAATCTGAGGTACCAAAATACTTTAGTCGAATCATAACGTAGTGCTTAACTCAGTTAGACAAGTAAACAGTAATTAAAAACCATCGTATTACTCAATAATATTATATGTTCTTTATTTTATTGATTTACAAGACATTTGTGTAATGAAGGCGGTTATTGCGGTTTTATACTCCAGTTTTACGTAACTTTAATACTACGTGTTTACATTTAATTGTTTCGTTGTTAAAATTTTGTTTGAATTATACTACTTTTTAACCTGTTGAACAAAAAAACTCTTAATTCCTCAATATACAGTGTTAAAACCACTGAAACACGTCCTACGCTGCTTACTGCGTATTTAGTATGTTTATATGTATTTAGTTATGTTATAACAATCGCCGAGTAGTTTTTGAGATAGATTCTTTACAGACACAGCGTACCCTCAGCCACCCTTGGCTACGCCTGCTCATCCAAGAGATAAAACGTGAAAATTCTATTTGGATTTTAGCGGTTACTACATTAGTGTTTCCACCTTCAAAACATTAACTTTTTACCACTTCTTACTGACAAATGGACATTTTTATTCTGGAACACCATTTGTCATCTTGTTATATCAACATGTCAATGTCAATTTAGTTCACTTGTCAATGTTAAAAAATCGCAAGTGTGTTTACGAAAGTGATTCGAATACTTTTTAAATATTATCCAACAAATAATTTAAATATAGTTTATATTAACATTTGCTGAAAACTATTTGACTAATAGCTCTTAAAACTGCTTTACAAAATAAAATAAATGGATTAAAAAAAAGTATTTATAATGTAAAAATTCAACCTTATTGGAATAAATGTAAGGATATTAAGCAAATAATAGTCATGACTACCTTAACTGTTCAAGATGTTTTCTGTTTCGGATCAAATAAATCGAGCAACAAGAAAATTGACAAAGAAGGTGTTCTACCCTTTCTTATATTACCAATTTTATTACTATGTGCCACTATATCTCTAACTATAACCATAATAATTATGATTGTTATTGGCATGGGAGCATTATATGTTCAGACAAGACCACGTCAAAAGAACAGGTGTGTATATAGTAAGTGTAAACAATATAAAATACTAGCTGTTGCTCGCGACGTCGCCCGCGTAAAACTAAAAATATTCACAGATAAATTACCTTTCTAACAGTGAAAGATTTTTTAATATCGGCCTAGTAGTTTTTAAGTAATTTCAATACATACAAAAATACAAATCTTTCCTCTTTATAATATTAGTATAGATTAGTTTTTACAAGATTGTTCATATGTATCTGTTGGTAATGTAACTCATTATTTAACACTATTAATTATTATTCTTTGTTAATTTCAGATCTCCATTCTTTTTTTCTTGGACCTTGTCATCTGGAGTTTGGATGTTTCTTGTATTTGAAATTGCAATATTGAGATTACTTGAAATAACACAGTTGGAACACTTTGTCTTTTTAGTGCTGTTGACTTGCACATGTTATTTCTTCTACAAAGTAAAATCAATAGCGGATTTTGAACTAGCGACTGGGTCATCAAAGGGAAAAGAATACAGGTATTATATTAAACTAGCTTATGCCCACTATTCCTTCTGCAGAGAAATAAAAAAACACTCAGTACATAATCAGTGTGTTCTTCCAGACCATGTTCTAAATCTGTCCCAAATTTTATCAAAACCAGTTAAATTGTTTTGAAGCTGCATAGTAACAAACACCCATTGATCTATCTAAACTTTCATATTTAGATTATAGTGTGATATTGTTTGTTTACTTTTTCTTATCACCTTTACACCGAATTGAAAAAAAAACTTCATTAAGTATTATATTAATATTTAAAATATTTAAACCTAAGAATTTTAAATATCATATTATTCTATTTCTGTGCTTTATGTAATACAATAATTTTTTAAGCTGTACACATGTTTTAAATTGGTTCAGTTTTCAATTACTTTGCAATGGTTTAAAACATACATAAATATGACTTAAGAATGTTCTTTGTTTATTTTCAGCCCTGTGTTAACATCAGACTCACATTACTGTCAAGTTTGTCAAATAGAAGTTAATGATAGATTTTTTCACTCAATTTGGTGAGAATCTTTTTTTACTAACTTACACTGAATAATGTTATTATATAAATTACTACGTTGTTTTCTAATTATCCATACATTTATTTTTTTTATGTGAACAGGTGGAATTGTTGCATCTTACGACAAAACTATATTTATTTCTTTGTTGGGCAATTGTTCGCATTGACAACAATCCTGCTTGGAACTAATTTAGGTCTAACAACAATATGTCAACCATTTCTACTGTATGGCATTATTTTGTTACCTGAAGACTGTCAAGATGTATACTTTGAATTTCAGTAAGTAATTTATTAAAATTCATATTTAAAGATTATTAATAATTAATTTCATGTGGAGACACAAACAAATACATGTAACTATAATTATTGTATTATATAAGAACCTTAGCAATGCACTGATTACATACATTGCTTGCATTATTTATCTGTTGAGAGAATTTCCCAAATCAATTTAAGATTTAACAGAGTGCGGAAATCTTGGCAGATAACAAAAATTCTTTGAGCACATAATGTTTGTCATTTTAAAAGTATATTAACAACTTTTTATTATATTTACAGACTAGCAATATCATTTGTTTGCTGCATGTATGGATTGGGATACACATGTGTTGTAGCCTTTGTATTGATACGGCATTTATTTGTATTTATACCGAAATATATGGGTAAGTATTATTTTGATTTTTTTTTAAATATTACTTGTGGTTATGTACAAAACTGTTGTATTAAATTTTCAGCGCCACAGTGGAAGAAATTGGTAAATACGACAGTGTGATATAATTCACAATATTTATGCTATATACATTTCCAAAGAAAAATAATTTTAATACTAATTTATCGGAAGTAGCAATAGAATATTTCTGTAATAATTAACATAAAAGATAAAAAAATGGGCATAATAAGTAAATAGTCATTTTTAAGGTTACAATATTTTTACATTTAGTAAAAGCTTAGCTTCTTGGTGTATTACTAATAATCTAAAATGATTATTATTGTAAGCAATGTTTGTAATTTAATATTATGATCCTTTTATTTATTTTTTCGATGGCATATTACATAGTATAGACAAAATATTCCAACACAGATAGCATATCATCATGGTTCAAGACTTAAAAATCTTAAATATAAAATAACGAAAATTATGAAATAAGTGTTAATTCCTAACTAAATTTATAATTTATAATTTAAAACTATTTATTTGTAATCACTTAACTTGCTTCTACTTAAAAAAAGATATGATCCTAATAGTTTATACTTAAAGCGTTATGTATGCAAACTCAGCTCATGGAGTAAAAAAATTGTTTTATGACACTTTACTCTTCAATAGTCATTAGTACGTACTACCTACAAGGCAAGGTGCACCATGTCATCCCGTAAGCATGTAAGTGGGAAAGAGAGAGGTATATGAGCTATTCTACTCTCACACTTTGTTGCTCTTGAATTAAAGCGAAAAACTACCATTTATTCTTTCTGCACAGTATTAAATCATTGTATAAGATTCCATTGCATTTAGGGGGTAGAAAAATTGTGTTAATTTTAACTTCATATTTATGTGATTTATATTATTTTTGTATTACATGAAAATAAAATCTTAAGAAAACAAGTTAGTTTCTTTTAAAACTTTTAATCTACTAAGAGAGTATTTTAACACGACGAAAAAAAAAACAACAGAACTAAGTGAAAAAACAATAGTGAACAAACTCTAAAAATCGTGTTAACGTATTATTCTTAAAATTACAAACAATTCCCTTAAAAATTAAAAGGTATGCTTAATATTTAAAACACATCTAATACAGATAATGTAACGGTTTCTGAACTACTCTTCAGGGGGTTTATAATCTGGCACAACTTGCAACACTTTTTCCCGCCATCGTAACTTTCTGGCTTCTTGTTCTCTTATTAAAGCGTTTAGAGCCGGCAATGCCCTCCAACACGTAAATGTTTTGAAGAGTAAATTACTGCAATAATAAAATTGATGATTGTAGAAATATACAATATTTATAAGGCAAAAACAGGGCCTAATATGCACTAGTCAAAACATTTTCAAGGTCCTTGTTCCTTCTAAATTGTTTAGTGTTGTCTATTAAGCTTACCTGTTGTGATAAAGTTCAGCCTTGTACCATTTGATCTGATACTCTTTTTTAATTAATTCAATCCCTTTACGAAAATCGCGAAACACTAGTTGTGTTACATATAAATCGTAATAATCTTCGGCCACTTGAAGTTTCAATTTATAATCACGATGATTCTGGAAAAAAAAAACAGTATCGTTTTTGTATGTCTTTCTTTTGTCATTAAGTCATATAAAATTACTTATTACCTGTTTAAAAGAGTCAAATGTTTTGCGTAATATTTTTTTTCTATGGAAATCTTCCGCTTTGTAATTTCTTTCCAGCCACATATCTTCTGTATGCCATAACCAATGCAAAAATACATTTTTTTTAACTTGGAAAAAGTATTGTGTTTTAGCCTTTTCCATATTATCTAGCTTAATTGCCATTAGCTTCCTCAAAGGGTTAATTCCATACTTTGCCATTAAATTTTTTTCATAATGTAAATCCGCCATCACAATGAGAGCCCTCATTCTTTCTGCGTGTTGTTTTTTTCTTATGTTTTCTATTTTTTCCTTCTTTCGTTTCTCTCTCAATTCTTTCATTATTTTTAACTTTTCTTCTTTGTCCATTTCGGCTTTAGCCAATTCAGACTAAAATAAAGTTTTATGAAATATTTCAATTAAAAACAATAACTTGCCGTGCTACTGAATATTCACCTGCTGTTTCAGCCTAATCCGTTCTTCTTCCATCTGCCGTCGTCTCTCCCGAATCATCGCATGTTTTTCCTCACGTTCTCTTGCTCTTTTCTCCATACGTTGTATAAATTGCGGTACCTTTAAACAGTGAAGTACTAATGCTGGTTCTGGAATGAAAATTTATACTTTACACGCTGTTATAATGTACGAAATAAAACTTAACTCCAAAAGGATCAAAATTTTGGTGCTATACGAAATTTTATATCTCGATCTCTTTACTAACTTAAAGTATAAATCATATTTCTTTGTACTATTACCTTCTATTTCTCGTATCTTTAATTCATTTGTTAAACATTTGATCTTTGGCTTTAGTTGACGATCGATTTGGTAATACGTTTTACAAATTTCGTCTCGCATTGTTTCCAACGACTGCTTAGATGATTCGACTATCTTGTTGTATTTAAGTTGTTCTATAATTTTGTTTTGTTCATTTAACTTCATCTTTTGTAAAGCAATAATATTTTGTTGCACTTTGTACCTAATGAAAGTACATAAAAAAATTAAAGATAGTTTAGTAAAGAAACTCGGTTATATTGGCATGTACGGCTTATTGAAATATTGCGACTTAGCAGAAAGTAAAAGCTGATAAGAAGCAAATTATAGGGACGCTACATGTACGAGTTGGAGATAATCCATCAATATTTCTCATTTAAAGCCTGAACCTACAAAAATCATTTTTTGTTCGTACCTGTGTTGGTACGTATTATAGTCCCGAACATGCAATTTAGTTTTATCGACAGATTCACTCGACTGTTGCGAACTATTCTTTTTCTCTGTTAATTTGTCGAAAAACTTATTGATAGCAACTTCTCTTTCATTTATCTGTCTCTTTGTATCTGCGTAAATTTTCCATTTTTTTAAATACTTCTTCCCCAAAAAGTTATGTCTATTCTGCGCTTCAGTTCTAAAAGGGATAATACACAGTACTTCTGATATTTTGCCGTTATCTTTTTTAACCGTAGTGGGAATTTGATTATCATTCTTAGTTTCCATATCTAAATTGTTTCTTTCATAGGTAGGTAACGAAACATCGTCGTTTTCCTTATTGTCTACAGTAGAATCTATAGCCATCATAATTAAAAGGGATTGTAAATCAGTACGATGTTCGTTAATATTGCTTGCAGCTCTTATGTTGTCGTCAGTATTTTGTGTCTTAATATTATAGTTAAAATCTACATCATTACTAACACACTTTATTTCATGAGATATATTCTGTTCTAATTTTTTATCCTGAGTGATTTTTCTCTTTTTGTTAACAACACCAACATCGATGTTATCTCTTTTCTGCCCCATTTTATTGTTTCCGTTATTAGAACGCTTCTGCGGCTTTATCTGCGGTTTAAAACGGGCATCGTGTTTTACAATTAAATCTTCAGAATTGTCACTACTAAAATCAAAAATGTCGTTTTCGGTTTCCTCATATTTCGAGATTTGTTTCTTCAAATTTGGCTTACACCTTTCTATTTGTTTCATATTATTCTTAAAACAAATCTCATTACGTAAATTAAGCTTGTTAAAATAATTTCGCAAATTAACTATATCTCTGTTCATTTTTGACTAGACCACTTAAAAATTTTCCTGGAATTATCCACAAAAACAACATATTAAATTAAAATTACTAAATTTCAAGTAATTTACACACGCTCTAAAAAGGTAAAAATATCCAAAAATGTGAGAACGCTAGTATATGTATTACTTTTATAATTGTTGAATTAAGTTTAAGGATACACCAACAAAAACATACCACAGAATTCCTCAAGTTTATTCGTATTATTACAATGGTTCCTTACGGTATCCTTAAGTCTTAAAGTGTATGGTGTATTGATATAATAACTTTTGCGCTTAGTAAATTTGAATCCTAAAAACAGTCGTTGCTGCCATGGCAACATGGCATTTCAAGAAGCAAGATTGAATGGATTGAAATAAACCTTTTTAAAATATAAACACCGTATGCATAAATTCAAAGGATTATTATTTGAAAAACTTTACTCTGTAATTTATTAAACTTAGCTAAAAGAAACAAGCTATTGTTTGTTGTGTGGATGCTACTGCGGCCTTCGTTCCTCTTGTTTTCCTAAAAAAAAACTGATAGTACTTGTGCTTTAATACAAGTTGTATCGTAAACATAACCAGTAGTGCGTTTACAGTAGAACGGTTGTAGAATTCCTATAAAATAATTTATCACGTTTAAGACTACTTTAAATTGAAGTTGCATAGTTCCAAGAAAAAAAAACCAAATATCCACAACTATAAATTATGGCAACCAATGTCCAGGCAAAAGAAACACGTTTGACATTTGATTTGTCACTGACAGTGACAGATAAATAACGCAGTTATTTAACATTTATTTTCTTAATGCAGGTTTCTATTTGTGTTTTGTATTAAAGTAATTTAAGTTATATAATACTGCTTGAAACAATCGTTGAATCTATATATTTAAACAGCAAATAAAATGTTTTTATTACTTGAAATACTGTATTGAAGAAACTAAAGAAGTAAATATTTGATTAGTGCATTACTACTGTAGTGAGGAAAGTTGCATATGAAAAAGTAAATGTATCTCCCCCTTTACAATGTATACGAAAAGAGATGTGTGGTTAGAATCTCTGTATCTAAATTGGGGTTCTTTACTGTACTACTGCCGTTACTTGCTTTTATAATGTGCATTATATTGACAATGTATAAAGATTTCGATAGAGCAAATCACACACATTGTAATGTACCAAATATATTTCCGTCAATATCTGCATCTATTGGAAATTATGAACCGCAAAGAACAATTTGGAAGACTGCCATTTACCTCCATGCACCTATTAGATTCTTTATAATATATTTGCGATGGAAATATTATAGGGAAATTATATTAGATGCATTTGCTGTTATAGTTAATGTAGCCGTATCTTTAAATGTAATAGAAAATTTATCACTAGTTGGCCTGACTTATTGGACTTCATCTCTTAATTACCGTAAGTAATTATATTTCTTATGTTAATAAATACATAATTTCTTCACAATGATAAGATCCATGTCTTGTGTATAAATTACTTTAAAAATCACCATTTCTTGTTTATCAACATTTTTAGATTACTAATTCAATTTTTTTTCCAGCATTTCATGAAGTATGTTTCAAGACATTTATTGGAACTTCAATATTTTACATGTTGATAACAAGCATACTGTTAACGCAGTATCGTAGGAAGTCTCACATGACTCGTTTAGAGAGGAATTCTGTTAAATTAAAATGGAGAACATTTTCAATCAATGTTGTATCATTTACAATTGCAGCTTACTTTTTTTTAAGACACAATAGATTATGTGAACCCTATGGTAAGCATAACAAATGGCATGGCATTTTATTCTTTTAAAATAATTGAAATGTAAAATTTTTAGTCTCAATTTTTATCATTTCAGTATACTCAATGTTCGGGTTTTCTGAATATATTGTTGTGTTCAGCAACATTGCCTTCCATATGACAACGGTGTATGATTTGGAAAGGAGAAATATTTATCTTAGTACAAGAGGTATAACATTAGAATTATGAAATGTCCAAGATTTGATTCCAATTATTTTATAGTGACTTTTGTTATTTAGATATTTGTAGCTTGAGCTTTAAGCTGCATTTGACTTTGTTTTTATAAATCAACTTTTTAATTAATCTTTTTTTTCAATCATTTTATAGATAGCCAAAATATAATAGCCATATAATATATGATTTTGGCTTACTTTTAGTATTACATATGTACTTACTGCTACAGCTTTTTATGACTTTTGTTTTCTAATGATATTTTAATCTTCCATGTGGTCTTCCTTTATTCATAGGTTTGTAGATAAATTGTAAATGTATAATAATATTATGTATGACAATCTTATTTGTATTTTTCTAGTGATGCAATAAAATATGGTTAAGTAAAACATTTTTTATTATTTATAATTTATTAACAAAAATATCAACAATATATCTTTCATAAAAAATATAACATTAACTTTGTACATAATTGAGTAAAATAATTTTATATACTGATTAAAATATTCGAAGAAGAGTAATTATACTTAGTAATAATTAAAGAGATAACAATACAACATGATTTTTAAATTTACACAAGTACAAATAAGCTAATCACATACATTTACATATTTTTCTTATTCAGATATATGCCTTTCCAAGAAAAAATAACCTTTAAAAGCGTAATGATTAGGTGAAGTACCTTTGTTCTTATGAGACAAGACTGTGTGTTATTTAGCAATATTTTAAACTAACCTGCATTAAATCAACTACAACGTGACTTGTAAGACTAGAAAACTTCTTAACTTTTTTATCCACATATATTTTTACAATTTAATTTCATAGCCGAATAATTTTAAATAATTTAAATCCTAAAATAAATGCAACAATGTTTATATTTAGTACACTATAATGCAGAAGCAGTTTAATTATCATTGACACACATTTTCACAATTCACTTTTGAATTTGCCATTGATTTAAAAAAAAAAAGTGTAACATTTAATGAACCATATTTCCATCTCTGTCATTATCAAAAGTATTACAGTGTTGGGCATACAATTGCAGTATTAGTTGAAATTCACTATGATAATGTTAAAACTACAGCCTGCATAAACTGCATTTGTTTACTGTAAAAGAACATGTTGATTTTATCACAAACTATTGTATAATTATGTCATAAGTCATGATAACAAACTTGTCATCAAAGCAGATAAGATTTGTCATTAAAAATACATAAAACATTACAGTTGTACTCATAACATTATATATACTTCTGTATGGAATTTTCCTGTGCATTACATTACCTATTCTTATATAACATAAGCCTGATAATAAAAGTTACACTTATAAAGTAAGTAGTGTAATAAATAAATATGATAATTCATCAACTTGCTATAGTTTGAACTCTTCTTCCATCTTGTCTGCTATCATTTTAGCTATGGCCAATGATGAGGTGGCACCAGGTGATGGGGCATTTCTACAGTGCAGCACTCGGCTGCCTATCGCTCCAGATCCAGGTTGAGAATCAAACACAAAATCTTCTATCAAAGTACCTAAAATTAACACAATTAAATATCAGATCAAAATTAACATTGTGTCATATAACATTTTTAATACAATTATTCTTTAAACCACACTTATTGTACACAAGTTGGCATGAGAATTTGTACAGGACAAATTCCAGGTATGTAATTTAATTGCTAAAACAATACCGTGAAAATCCAATGCTATATATATTCTTTATAATTATTATCCTTATATTTTATTGAAATAATGTAGGCAAGCTTACCATCTTTTGCCATAGCTTGTGCCCTAACTCCTGCCGGCCCTCTTTCTACATCAGCACTAGTTATGTTTTGTATATATTTTTGTATCTGCATCACTTGGAGTGGCATAATGAGTGATCTACTCATTTCTTTCAGCCCAAAACTTGCATATTTTAAAGCCATCCTTTGAAACCCAGAAAATCTAATGATTTCTCTCAACTCTTTCATATTAACATCACCCCATCTGAAATAAAATGCATATTTATGAATAGTTTTTAATAATTATATTAATGTATTTAAGATTAAAATATAGTTTACCTGTATCCTTCTTTGGAAAATGCTAAAATAGCATTTGGTCCGACAATAACTCTTCCATCAATTTTTGGTGTTAAGTGTACACCGAGGAAAGGAAATCTGGGGTCAGGTACCGGGTAAATATTGGCATTTGCAATTTTACTTTTACTAGGTTTTAAGTACAGGTATTCACCTCTGAATGGAATTATTTTAGGCTCTTCAGGACATCCAGTCAGCACTGCTACTTTATCCGATTGTAAACCACAGCAAGTTAACACATACTTAGCTTCTATTTTGTCACCTTTTGAACTATTTATAATAACTGGGTACTCAGAGCCTTCTGATTCAATGAACTTGGTTACTTCAAAGTTAAGGTAACTCTTTCCACCACATTCCTCAAAGTCTTTTACATAGGAATTTGTCACTACACCCCAGTCAACAATACCTGTGTGTGGGGACCACAAGGCTTCCAGTCCTCTACAGTTTGGTTCTAATTCACGCATCTCTTTAGAATCCATTAGTTTTATATCCTTAACACCATTTTTAACTCCTCTATCATACAAATCAAGAAGGCGGGGCACTTCAGACCTTTGTGTAGCTACAATTAGTTTCCCACATTTAGAATATTTGATACCTTTCTTGTCAAGGTATTGGTAAGATAAATTAAGGCCTTCTACACATAATTTTGCTTTCAATGAACCAGGTTTGTAGTAAATACCAGCATGAATTACACCACTGTTGTTTCCACTTTGATGGCAAGCAAATCTATTTTCTTTCTCAACTATTGCTATCTTCAATGTCGGATGTCTTAATATTAATTCACGAGCAGAAGCAGATCCTACGATTCCTCCTCCAATCACAACAATATCATAACTGTGATGCTTCTGATCACTGTACCTAAAATAGTAATTACATATGTAAATTATAATGTCAATGCCCCACAAGGTTACTTTCAATTGTTAAAGTTACTTACCTTCGTGTTACTGCATAATTTAAAAATCCTGTACATTGAAAGATTTTAGAGGACAACATTGGTATCGACACAGCACTTTTATTTATAAAAGACATTTTAATTATCTTCAGACGACTTTTCTTTATAAAACCGTTAGCCTATCTAAAATTACACTTAAAGGTACGATTCGATATTTGTAAGATTCGATCAAGATATTTCCATCACAGTTTTATTGTATCACACTGGTTATGACAAACGATAAGACAATAAGAGTACAAGTATTTATATATTTATATAAGCAACTCCGTCTTAATATTTGTATCATCCGTCAGACAATATTCTTTATTACTTATTTAATTTTTTATTTGTGTTATAAAAATGACAAGTGTGATATGAAAACAAAAAAGTTACAAGGTTAAAATAAACATAACAAAAACATTTTATTGCCCGATGAAAATAACCTAACCCATTATAACAGTAAATATTTCGATGTCAACGCTAATATATCTTGTGGTTTTTATAAAACAAAAAAGTACAATTTCAACACATTTTTTGATGTTAAAAATGGCCCGCTATTTATATTTTTCCATACAAACACGGCTTTTTGCACCATGTACATGGTCGGTTAAAAATTTTCATTGGCATGGCAGCATTAGCCTCTGTCTTGTTAAGTGTCAAAAAATTCAATTGTCTTCTTTTGGTTTTTTTCCAAAATACTTTCTTGATTATTATTTGTAATTAGTCAAGTTTGTTTCAAGTGTATGTTATATTATTTTCTGTAGTTTAATAATAAGCCATTATAGGTTAATAATGTAAAATGGTGCAACCACAATTCGCGTTGTCTTGGGATTCATACAAAACCAACATCTGTGGCGGCTTTAGTGCTTTGCAGCAGGTATAACTGTATTCCAATAATAATATTCAAAATACATGCACACAGCACAATACAATACCACAATAAAAAAAATGTTATAGAACATTTTTGTTCAAAGTTTAATTTAATTACTCTTATAGAAAACTAACAAGCATAAGTTTCAAATTGTCAAACATTAAATTACTTCATGACATGGAGGAACAAGTCAAGTTTCATACGGAACATTATTAGCTTAATATTTTATAATTTTGTTTTTAAACTTAATTTTATTATAAATGTTTTTTTTTAAATAAATCCAATTTCATTTTTTAAATAAATTTGTGCGACTTTTAGCAAAAGCATGATAAGTCTGTTTTCTTTATGTTTGTTTTAATTTTCTTTTTAGAATGGGGAGTTTGTTGACATGACCCTGGCAGCTGATGGCCATCTTGTGAAGGTCCACCAAGTGTTGCTAGCGCTTGCTAGTCCATATATCAAGGAATTGTTGGCCTCTGCCCCATGTCAACACCCAGTTATATTTCTTAATGTCAGTATTTATTCCAAACTGAATGGAATACATCATCACACATACTTTTAAGTCAATGTATATGCAATAAAAAATGGGAGACAATCATGTAACTTTTTTTTTCAAATAAACTCAAAAAATTACTAAACAGATTGAAAATAATCTTTTAAATTACTGAACAGATTGAAAAAAATCTTTTGCGATTATAAACAACCTTATCATATAACATTGGCATGTTTACTACTTTTTTTTTAATTACATGCAGCTGAACAATGCTAGTAAGTCATTGAAACAAAGATATTGGATGTTTCAGAATGTATCATATACAACATTGTCACATTTGCTGGAATATATTTACACCGGAGAGGCGCTCGTTCCATCAGTCAATCTTAATGCATTTGTAGATGCAGCTAAAGCTCTACATATAAAGGGACTTGAAACTATTGTAAGTAATTGATTAATGTACTTAATTATGAGAGATAAACATAATTGATTGAGAGGTTTTATGAGATTTCTTTAATATGTTATAGTGTAATACTTTATTTTTGACCGACTTCCCAAAAGAAGGAGGTACTCAATTCGTCGATATTTTTTTTTTTTTTAACTAAAATATTAACATGGAATGACCGGAAAATAAGAACATTCAAGAATACAAGAAAACATTATTACAAGTACTGCATAACACAGACTTTATAAATTAAAAGTATATTTCAAAGAAATCTTTAAACAGAAATATTATGTAACACGAATAAATATTTTGAAGATATTTGTATGTCGCAAATATCTTTTACAATATTTTATCATTTTACTCCCCGGTAGGCAGTATTTCAACTCTTCCCATTCCCCATAATTAATGTAGTCATAAAAACAATAGATTTCTCATGGAATAGCCCATTTTCGTGAACGGGCAAGGGCATTAGCACTAATGGGCTTATGACGTCACATCTTACCTTCCCCGTATATTTTTTCTACAGAGAATAAAGTCAAAAAGTTACTACGAACTTGCAGGAAGAATAAAACAAAATATCAAGTGGTTGAAGAATTAAGAAGTAAAAGTCGAGCATGGGCATGTTATGAGGAGGGATGAATCGCATGTTACAAGAAGGTCGTTAGTTATGAGAGTGGAAGGGTACACCGGTAGCGGTAGACTTACAAAGAGATGGATGGATTACGTGAAAGATGACATGATCAAGAAGGGTGTGATGACTGAGATGACGGATGATAGAG
>DVQG01000064.1:0-21951 GCA_018231605.1 Papilio ambrax
ACCCGGTGCGCCGACCCTACGGGAGTAGGATAAGGCAGGGGAGATGATGATTTCTATAAATTGGTTATCGTTATATTCTATAAAAGTTTATTATGTATAATAAATGGTCATATTATAAATGGACCAAATAGTGACAATGCCAGCGTTGAAGCACCTTCATTATATTTAACATCACACACGCCACAGATTATAATTAAAAGATAAAATTACTTGTGCGTTTAGCAAATCTTAATTGAAATCGATATTCTATGATAGATCTAACCTCGGTAAAACAATAATGTTTAAGTAAAATAATTAACTTTTTGCATATTCCTTAAGTAAAGAGATCAGATACTAACTAGTTTACCCTAACCTTTAAGGGTGGGTCGCGGAACATTGCTCAAGCGTTCCCGTGACCCAGCCACTGGCGAAAGAAGGAACACCGCTGGGTTATTAGTGGGTATTCCGGCCATTTTCCATCTTGGCCGGCAAGTCCCACATACCCCCCCTTGGTAACGGGGGGGGGGATGCGTAAATTTTCCCAGCGGCAAAAAAAACCTTTAAGGGTAAACAATGAAAAAAATGTCTAAGGTATACACTCATAGAAGTCGTTATTATGATCAAACACTATATATGTAATTGTAGTTTCAAATTTTATTACCCCTTCAATGGTATTGGAATTCATCGATAGATGGACAAAGTTAACTAAGTTTAAGTTTAAAAAAAATAATAAGTAAGTTTATACCCGTTAAATACAATACATGGAGAACGTTATTGTGGTAGCTAAGTTTATTGAATAGAAGAAATTAGTCTGTTAGTTTTCACTGTCGAAAAACGTAATGTTATTTATGTTACACTCTTAAAAAGCAGAAATAATGTTTCAGCAGTGGAAATGAACCCTTATGAAAATATCCTTCTTTGTAGTATACATGTTTCACATTTCAATTGTACGTTGAAGTATATTTTTGTCTTTTTTGATTATTATAATTATTTTCTGAAAAAGAATTAAGTATAAGTTTAAACATTAAAGAAAATATGACGTAGAAAAAGTCAGTAAATCGGTTTAGATCACTTTTATTGGACATATGGGTTAAGTAATTACATATGCTATGTTAGCTCAAGTTAATAAGACGTAAAAGAAAATTGCAAAAATTTAATGTAACTCTAGAAAATTATTGCAAATAAAAAAAATATAAAAACAAAACAAATCGATGTCATGTTTAACGGCTATCTTATACTTGTAATAGAAATTACCTACAGATAGAATAATTAACCAAACCTAAAATCAATTCGCTTTAAGCGGTATATTAAAAATTATCTTGGAGAACTTCTAGTTTGTTTTTTAATTAACTCTCACGTCTATTGATTATTACTATCGAGCGCACGAGTTAAGTAGCAAATTGCAATAAAGATATTGCGTTTGAGATTAGTTGATTTAATTGGATCTGTTAAAGAGGAAAACTATAGACGAATCAGATGAAGATTATTTTTGTTTAAAATTTCACGTGTTCAATTTGTATTAGTTAATTTTGAGTTAGTAAATAAATTGTTATTAAAAGTCATTCATTATGGTAACCACAGTTACATGCACGTAAATTACTTTGAGTTATATTTCTTTATGTTATGTTTCTGCATACAATTAATTTCATTTAATACGATAGCTTGCGCAACCATAATGAGATGATGTTTTTTTTTTTTAATAACAGATGTCGCAATAAGCAATTATATTAATTCACTTGATAGCAAAATGTTGATATTTCCTTGTATGAGATATGTAATTGTCAATCAACAATTGTATTATCAATTATAAGACAAAATAAAAGACGATTGTTAGTACTATTAAGTAACTGAATTATTATGTTAAAATATTTCTACCGGCAAAATAATTAAAATTGATCATAAAATTTGGGAGTTCCTTTTTATTTTCCTTCGTGTTAATTTTTTTTAATTTTTCATTAGTAATTTACAGGTTATCTTCGGAGGTCAGTATTTAGGTTTTTCTTGCATATAATTTTAAATTTTAAAATGTCAAAGAAAATAAAATGTTCAGTAACTTTTATCTTCCAAAATGTTTACTTGATAAAATACATTTATTGAATGTATTGGTTTTTGTAATTTAAAGGCATTAATAGGTATTAATGTTATATTTTTAATATTTTTGAATAATGATTTATTCTACATCTTTATTTTTTTTGACACACCCGTGTAATTTTGGTTGTTATTTTTTATATTACTTATTTTATAAAGTTCGGAGTCTTAGTGATACGGTGTATTTGGTATTTAAAAGTTTAGTACACTTTACTGTTACCATTCGGTTACGATTTATTACTTGGCGCTAATAAGAGTCAGGTTTTGTTCATTGTACTATATGTATACATGTTTGCTTTTAAAATTATCATGCTAATCATAAATGTCCTTCTTTTAGCGGTACTAAAAAAATACGATTTATTTCCTCCAACGTTTAATATCAATGGAGATGATTCATATTCTACTGCCGCACTCAGAGTACTGGTTCCTTAAATATTGTCTTAATTGACTTCTCATGCAAAATGACCTCTATATCTACATATTTCCTCCATTGACGACTATGAGTTTCTTGTTTTTTTTTTAAAAAAGTTTAATTCAATTCAATTTTATTGTTTTATATTGTATTTAATTATATTTATAATTAAGTTTGTAATTGACGAAGGTATTTTAAATGTACATAGAGCTGCTATATGTTGATGACCATGATATGCTTTACTTGATTGTACTAAAAAGGTCTTGATTCTAGAATTTTCTTCCCTTAATTAGCTATCCTTCATAAAATTGTAACGTAAAATTAAAAATAATACAGAATAAAGTGATTTTATAACCTTTATTATTATCATGTTTTCCGATTATTTAATTGTAATAAAACTGTGATTTTAACATTATAGAAATATAAAAATGTTAATACGTAACGTGGTATTTTCAGCAGATAGCTACCAGTACCAACTGCAGTCGATGTGGCAGAAGTGCTGGAACACAAACCAGAGCCTGGTGCACAACTTGCGGTTCCGTGAGCGCGGGCCGCTCAAGTCCTGGCGCCCGGAGACCATGGCCGAGGCGATCTTCTCGGTGCTTAAGGAGGGGCTGTCGCTGTCGCAGGCTGCTAGGAAGTACGACATACCGTACCCGACTTTCGTGCTCTACGCCAACAGGGTGCACAACATGCTCGGCCCCAGCGCCGATGGAGGCGCAGGTTAGTCCCCATATTAGAATCTACTACTCTGACAAATGATAACTATACAACATATGAAACATAAGGAACATATAACATAGTTTCACTCGATGTTATTGGTGAGGCAGTGCTGTAAGATAGTGCAGTACTGCAATTGTTTAAACGCATCGCCGAGACAGATCAGTACTGTTTTGATACATGTCTACTGCGTTTGTATACCCTCGTGTGAAATAAGTATTACATCAGTCAGTCGTTCAATAATAATTCAAGTATATGTTACTATAGTTCTCATTTGTCATAATTTATACGAGCTTCTAAAATCGTTGCAACGTTTTGATTGAAAATTGTTAAGTTAATGACAAATTGCAAAGCATATTGATATCTGTTAAAATAATTAATCTTTGACACAAAACTGTAATGAGTAAAAAATAAAACACAGAATGATTTAAAATCTAAATAATTGGTGTATGGAAAAATAACAGGACTGTGTAAGGAGTTAATAAAAAGCCTAAAATTTATCAGAGATATTTCGGATTACTTTACGTTGTGTTTTAGTGAACTTTCGATTAATCGATTTGAATTCAGTATCGTCGGATGACATGATCGAAACAGGCTGAGTGATCCCTCGCAGCCAATGTTTGGGTGCTATAATTGAGTTCGATGTTACTCGGAAAGACATCATTCCAATTTACCAGAGGCTGTCCACAATATAATCCACAATTCTCATTACAAAGAATATCAAATATCCCAATGGAATTTTCGTGTAAGAAACATACAATGCAGTCCGCATTCCGAATTGGTTATTGACCATTAAGGGAGTCCCATAGTGTAAATTAAGCCTGAGAGACCACTGAACAACTAAGACGGAGTAAACTGTTCGACCAGGAACATGGACATCTGCTAATTTGAGAATTAATATAATTTTATAAAATGCTCTCATTTAGTTTTATCAATGAATAAGTACTCAAACTTAACAATATTAAGCACGAATGAATGCCAAATAAACCGTTGTAACGATATCTACGGAAGCCTGTGTCGTAAATTTAATATCTATTCCTGCAATTTAATAGTCCTAACATTAGATTATGCCTGTGCGAAACGATTTATTTCAACGAGCATCGCGCTACGCTCTGTTGCGAATGTTTAACGCCTAATTCTTATAATATTATTATAAATTGTGTTTCATATTCATTTGTGCTATCTGGTTTATGGTTTTATTTTTCATAAGCATTATTTTGTATTGCCACTATTTTTAGTTTTTATTTTGTAATAATTTATGTAATGGAATCTTTGAACAAAGACCAATCATCATATTTATATGTATATAAAACATTAAGGTGTTATAAATACAGTTTATGTAAGATAGGCAAAATTATATAGTATATTTTGATGTATTAGTCTTGTACTTATCACACCTCCGACGTCCAGGACGTTATAGTGTAATTATAATATTTCGCTCGTCTCACTGGAGCTCGCAAGTCAAGTGGAACGTTGGCGTCAGTTCACGCTTTACTATTCCGCGCTTTTACAGATCTGAGGCCCAAAGGGCGCGGCCGACCGCAGCGCATCCTGCTGGGCGTGTGGCCCGACGAGCACATCCGCGGCGTCATCCGCGCCGTCGTCTTCCGAGACACTCATGCGCACTCCGCTCACCACATCAAGGAGGAGGTCCTTCCTTATCCTTCTATCACGGTCAGTATTGCGAAATCACTGACGTCTACTTAATCCCACAATTACCCTTTGTTCTTCTTGACCCCTGTTCTTTGCTGCGTTTTCCAATATGCCATTGCGAACTTTTCATCGCTTAGCGACTTAGCGATTATAATTGATTGACGCCACTTTTGGTGAATGGTTATGAGCTATATATGTTTTTTGTTATTTACTAGCGAATTTGTGCCGTTAATGTCCTGTGACGTTTATAACACAATGGGGATGGGCGTGTTACAGGATGGCATGACCGTGGGGGTACCGCCGAACGCATATGGACCCGTGGCGTGTGGCAATGGACGCGATGGCGGTGTGTCACCAAATGCTGCCGCTGCCGCTGCTGTGGCCGCCGTGGCACATGGCCTACGTCGTCAGATGTGCAATATGGTGGTGGCGGCGCAGAGGGCACCCGATCACCCGCCGCACCTCAGCCTGCCGCCCCTCCCACTGCAGTCTCCGCGCCTGCCATCGCCGATGTCCGCCGGACTAGAGTCTCCGCTGTGCTCCCCGCCGCCGCCAGGCCACGCTCTAGAGCCACCCAAGCCGGCTGACCCGTTCCGCCCGTTCGCTTCGCCGCGCCCCGATAGCCGTTACAGCGAACGCGATTCGGTCGCCGACCTCACAGAGATGGGTCCTCCTAAGACACCGGTGGGCATCGCTAAGAACGGAAAGGATCTTGCTTCGCCGCTGCCGGTGAAGATGGAGCCGCCGCCCTCGGAGGCGCGCGCAGAGAACATCTGAAGCGAGGCCGCGGGCGCGGGACCTGCCGTGCCCCAGGGCGTGCCTCAAGGCTTGCCTCAGGGTGTGCCGCAGGTGATGCCGTCAGCTATGCCGCATTTGGCGCATGGCGGGCATGTTCCGCACAGCCAGCCCATGCCACATGGCCAGCCAATGCCGCACGCGCAGACCATGCCGCATGGCCAGCCGATGCCGCACGGCCAGCCCATGCTGCACGGCCAGCCAATGCCGCACGGCCAGCCAATGCCGCACGGCCAGCCGATGCCGCACGGCCAGCCGATGCCGCACGGCCAGCCGATGCCGCACGGCCAGCCCATGCCGCACGGCCAGCCCATACCGCATGGCTCCCCGCTGCCCGCTTACCCTTACTTCGTTCCGAACCGGAACTCCGTCGGCTACTTCTAAACACGATATTTCAAGGGTTACGATCATATCGATCATCGATATCTATTAAAAAAATATGCCGTTTATTATTTAAAGTGGACTTGCTGTGCAATATAATGCTTGTTGTTTAGTTTTCATGTTTCGTATTAAAATTATCTTTAATTTAATTATTATTTTCTTAATAAACTTACTTTGGTGTACGTGTTCCAGTGACGTAGTTGTTATAAGCGCGGACGTGGCGGCGGAAGCGTCACGCTCGCACCGCCCGCGCCTAGTTCACCACTCATAAAATTTGTAAGCTTAAATTAATTATATAGATCCATGTATTAACGTAGGGATATCAAAATTAAAAAAACATTTGGCCCGTTTCAAAAAGACTGTTCGGTATACCTATACATTATAAATCAGCTACATACATACTTGTAAGACAAAATTATAAACTAGCCCTAGATGTAATTCATTTAAATGATACGACGTGTCGGTAGTTTGTGTCGTGAGCTCGGTGTTATTCTGTCAAGTGTTGTAGTGTCGCTTGCCGCACGCTGTTCACTCTTCGTGCAGCGATTCACGTTCTAGTAGACCTAGTGATCGCCAAATGTAATATAGAGTATCCTTAGCCAGTAGTGATTGTTCCAAATGTTAGATTAAATTAGGTGTCCGAGGCGAGCTCCTCCTCTGGCTATTAACCGAACGTCCTCTCCTTTAACTCTTGACGTAGTGTTCTTACACTGCCTTAATTTCCTTTTTTTTAACAATTGGATTGTCATTGGTCTTAATTTATAAGAAATTCCACATTTCGTCGAACTGAATATTTTTAGAGATTAAACTTTGTTTCTTTCTTTGTTCGGTTAGTCAACAGAGGCAATGGGTTCGACTTCCTTAGGTTTAGAAGCACTCAAATCGCCAAGCGTTAAATATACAACCGAGCGACTGCTCTGCTAACTTACTTATCGATTAGGTAGTGTATTAAACATTTCAATTCACTTAGTAGTAGCTGTGTAACTATTTGTAGAATTTAATTATAGCCCACGATGGCACACCTGGCTCAACAACAAGCCCACTCTTGTAAGTTGAGAGCGGCACCATCGTCGCGATCTCTCTGTGCTATCGTCGGGAGAATCTCTTTCTTGTAAGGTGTACATGTACAAATTTGTTTTACCAACACCTAACCTGGATACGGAGTTGTTTTGTTTCATAGTTTCGGCGGGAAAAAAATTGTAGTATCTTCTTGCCGCAAGGGTATACCATGGTTTAGATAATGTTGGCGTAAGTTGTGACGTGTTGAGGTGAGGGCGTGGCCCCGCCGAGCCGGCAGTGGTCTCAGGACACGCTCGGGAAGCAACTTTATAATAAGTCTCCAAGTGGCCTTGATATCTCACTATTGTTTGGAATTTGGATTGTCCGATTCGGTTCAAGTTTGGAATAGTATATAAAAAAGACCAAATTATTAAAAGAATACTTTCACGTTTCAGATCTAGTGTTGAAACTATTTGGCTATCCTTTTGGAAAGTTATTTTAGGTGAGAAATTAAAAAAATAAAATTATATATAACGGCCTATACATTTCGGGCGAATTGCGTAGATTTTGGTAAATGTTACTACGCATATTTTCTATTATGTAAGTCTAGGCTAATGTGTTCAAAAAGTTAAATTAAAAATTTTTGACAAGTAGAAAGTGCCTTCCAAATTTTTGACCACAGTAAGTGTTGGGACGGGGCGACGACGATCGGCGGGGAGCGGCCTGTGGCAGTGGGGCGGGCGGGTGCGGGGAGCGGTTGCGGAGGGGGCGCAGCGTCGCAACCTCCGCCTCTGCTTCAGTCGCGCTACACCAACGCCACACTGCCACGCGGCCGCTCAGAACGGGCTTAACTATAAAAGTTAGAATATTAAAAATTCAAAATTATTATATGAAAATTAAATACATATTATATAGTAAAAAAATTTACATGAAATTATATATTTGGTCGGTGTGGTAATACCCTGATAGGCAAGCGTTAGTTATTCGGCATCAAAATTAATTCTATATTTCTTTATAAAGGATGAGAGAAATCCATTGGATAACAATGCAGACATTGCAATGTGCCATTTGTTCGAACGGGAGCGTTCAATTTGTATCAGATTTGGTTTTCATAGTTGTAATTAAACATTAATTAATTTATTGTACTGGACGGTAAAAACATTTCGATTAAATTTAATTAAGTGATCTATATTATTTTCGTGATAGTTAAGTAAAGATTACATGTAGTAATGTAAAACTTAAACCCAAGCGGCGGTTTTGGTTGGCAACTATAAGTACTACACGTTTGCTTATAGTTTAAAATAGCTAATTAAAATCATTACTGGCGACTCGCAGGTGGCGATGATCGCCTACGTACTGCATGACAACTCCCCCACACTTAGTATCTTTTGTTTTGTGATAAAATGTTATGTTTAAATCGTAGGAGCCTGTGCACATATCAGCACACTCTTTTATTTAGTAACTAATTTCATTATAACGAAGTATTTATTTTGTTTAGTTTAAAATTACTACCGCCTTTTATGGGCTCAAACTATTTGCATTATGAACTATCAAATAACCAAAAAAGGTTTTGTTCTTTTTCAATTGTTTTGTTGCAATTCAAGTGACTGTTTAGTTTTAAGTAACGTTACTCCTGATGTGTCGATATATTTATAACGTTGGTACCTTCATTGCTTTTGGCTCTAACAAATGATTTTATGCATATCAATAAAACCATGGTCATATTTTGTTGCTTATGTGGTGAGTGGTGATCGTGTTTATAAGAAATGTTACAGCTTCGTTTCCATATAGTCGTCAACATTTTAATTATAACACAGTTCACCACATGGCAACAAAATATTCATTATCATATATTTATAAATAATTTAAGTTATTATATAAAAATGTTTTTAAACGATAATAGGCTTCGATATGTAACGTCGTTATATCGATTATGTTAATATTCGATTATTGTTGTTAAGATTTTTTTTTTCTCTTTAATTATCCGTGTTCCTGATGTCACTGTACGTTATGATAATATTTTTACGTTTCCTTTCTGATCAAAAGATATTTCTTGTATGTAAGATAATTGCAACGGGAGCGCCTTTGCGCTGTCCAAATGTATGTTTTAGAATCAGAGTAAGTTGTCTTCGATGTCTGAATGTTAATCACTTCTCTAATAATGAATACGATGTTATCTCAGTGTCATTATTTATAAACTGTTAGTGGTAATAATCTAGTGATATGCCTACACCGTATTGTATTAAATAGTGGATTTGTTCGGATGAGCAGTAATGCGCGATCGAAATTTCTTCAAACTTTGTCTATGTCAAGTACAATTTATGCGAATTGGTGTATATCATTGATGTAACGATTAATTATGCATGTCATGTAGGACAGAAACCAAATTAAAAGATTGCAAATTGTTTAGTGGCGGTTTATCTCATTAAAATTATGTGTAGTGTCTGTATCAATTGCATTCAGTAATATTTAAGTTCGTTATTGTCACATTGTACCGTTGTCTGAATGAATATATAAATAGATCAAATAATGTGGTTTTATTTCATAATTCCCTATTCCTAATCACCTTACCAACTGGAATATGACTAATTGTCATTTCTATTGTAACAAAAGTATCCTATTTACGTCAGAACAGTGTTATAAGAGACTAGCTTTCACCCGCGACTCCGTCCGCGTGGAATAAAAAAAAAACAAAAGTGAGTAGCCTATGTGTTCTTCCTGACTTAACTCTACATCTGTACCAAATTTCATCGAAATACGTTTTGGCTACAAACTCTAACAGACATCCATCCATCTATCTAAACTTTCACATTTATAATATTAATATGAAGTATGATACGAGTATAGTTTTTACACTTAAAAAGTAATTACATATTCCTTTAGCAATCTGTTGACACTTGAGAAATGTAACCAAAGTAAATACGTAATATTTAACGATATAAAAAACTTGTGTTGTAATTTACAATGAAAGAAAATAGCGATCTGAAAGATAATTTAAGGCAAGAAATTTTGTCGTACTTAAAATGTAAAATCGACGTTATTGTGGAACCTCTAAGCGGCCGACTGGCAGGAGCTGGCGCAGGACAGGCGGCACTCGGCGACTGGCGTTGTTTAGTATCGGAGGTCAAGACCCAGTTTGGGTCGTTGCTTCAGCGGATTAATAAAAATTAAGTCTTTCTATGGGTTATCACACACACAAAACTCTCTATGAAAAAAAATATGAAATTATTGTGATTGTGGGGCCTTATAGTTCTCCTAAGATTCAGCTTATTCTTTAGTAACAAAGTAAAATTCTTTATTACAAATTTTAGTACGCAGTATTTAAAATTACCTTTGTTATAAGACTTTCATAGATGGCGTTATCAAACGGTAGTATTTTCATGGAAACGCCACCTGTATTCCAAAACATGAACTTCCTTCATCTTGCAGTATATTCTGGTCCAGCCATCACCTTTGCCAATACTGTCGTTCCGGACAACTGATATTTAGACTTTTCTAAGTACTAACAAAAGGGTTTAAAAGTGAATAAAATCACTGGTTATCGTTAAATTTGTAAATTATAAAGTGTTTTTTTTGGGATTAACAAAATTATATTATTTATTTAGAGGTCGGCAGAGACCTTGGATCTCCATTCGCTGTGGTTCCGACAACTTTCAGTACATGCCAGAAAATTGGGGTAGTAGATGACATGACAGCTACTGGCGAAATCACATACCAGTACATTGCATAAGTTTGCCAGCTAATTGGATAGGTATTCGGGTTAGGATATGTATGTAAAGGCGGATGAAATTGTAAAATGCTAATAATGAAAATGCAATATTGTAGAACAAAGGATTACAATAAAATAACAAGACATTGTTTTTTTCGAATTTCAATTCTAATTAACATAAATTTTACAAGTCCTATATATGTGGACGTTAAACATATCGTTACCTTATTTATGAGTATTATTTTCAGGCGACACCGGTATACACAACTTATACATGCAACTCATTTCACAATAAAAGTAAAAATGCATACTTAAAAGCTAAAAATACAAATAAAACCTTTACAACTAAATATAAAAAAATCAAAATAAAACCAAAAGAAACTTGAAAACAACTTGACTTTATTTTTATTTTAATTATTACAAATAAAAAGCAATTTACGGATAAAGACAAATAAATGTAACAGATAAAAACATTGCTCCGAACTAAGGTTTTCTAAACGCATACGGTGTCATTGAATAGCCAAACGCCATTTAAATTAGCTTACATCAACTATATACTAAATGTTACACATATCTAATATTATAAAAGGGTAAATTTTAATAAGATTCTACCAATGAAATATGTGGCCATTAAACAGTTTTATTATTAATATTCAAATGTCGAATATATAAGATAAATATGGAGATCACAAAGCGACTAACAATAGAAGTATCGGATATCTGAGTCCGTTGTATAAAAGATGAAATGCCGATATATAAGAGGAAGCAACTTTATCCCTAAACGCACTTATTGCTGAATTCATTCAAATATGACTATCCTATTGATTAAAATAATAAATAAATAAATTGTGATGCATTACATTGTAAATGTGTCGATAGAATTAAGATTCTTCCTTCAATTCAATATTAAAACAATTATTGTGATATACAAAAAGACAACACGCGATATTGTTGGTAAAGATAACAATTTGTGATGTAAATCTTATTTTAAAAGTCTAAAAATGATTAAAAAAAAATATTGCAATTGATATTAAAATCTGGCCATGCAATTATAGTCCCACAAACTTATCTGGCCCAATGTGAAAAGATACATATATCTAATATATCAAAAAACAAGACAAAATTTACTCGATTTTAGTTACACTATTGTCCCCAGATAAGGTTATTGCACTATAAATAATTTCGTTAAAAGAACGATTACAATAAATATTACAAGTACATAAAAACTTATTGTTTACGAACACAAATGATATGAGGAAAACATTATTAATTTTAAAATTATCAATTTATGATATGAATATGATTATTACCATAAAGTTGTCATCTGCATTAGGCTATAATTTACAAGTGATTTAGATAAAAATACTAAACTATGTCCAATTTTGTTAATGATTGATTGTTATTTATTACATTCAATAATTCAGACTGATTGCATCCGAGCAGCGATTTAAAAGTTACAAAACTTTATCAGATATAAGAAAAACTTAGAACTAAACTAAAACAATTTAATTATGGCGGCTGCAAAAAAAAAGCTCGCTCGATACGGTGGTGTGTAGTGGTACAGTAACTACAGTTTAATACATTAAATATTATATTATACCTATGCTTCAGTCTTCGTTTAATTATTCTTTATATCAGCCACAGCAGAAGACTTGCAACCGCGGGGTCACAAACTATATTGTTTGTTAGTATATACATTACACAGTTAACTTTGGTAGGGTGCTCGCCGCCTTGCGAGACCCTCCAAGATCTTTTGCACTCGCCCAACAGTCGTGAAAATATGTTACACATCATCGTATAAAACAATACTGTAACATTCTTATGATACTTATTCAATTAGATTTGAATAAGTTATTATGCGAAAAATAAAATAAATTATTACTTTTATACATTGGACAATAATTTATGGTAATGCTGTGCTGAATATATCATATTATGCTAAGAGAAAAGTTCAAGTGGAAATTTGTTTTTTTTTTACAAGCCGTCATTAGATAATTTAAAATAGATCATATTTAAATATGTATATGTCAAAAATCAACAAACAATGAATTAATTTTAACATTTAAAAATAATAATAGACAGTACCTGAATTCATAACACACAATGTAAAGGTTAAAAAAAATCATTGATATTGAGGACATTTAAAACATACTGTTGCTGCTAAATTGCAGCAAAATCAATAATTATAAACAGAATACATTAAAACAAACTTATTTCCTAATACTGCTCATAGAGTTAAGCAGAAAATATTAAAAAAAAAATATTATGATACAATTAGCCAATACAAATGTAAAATCCCCAAAAAAATAGTTTAAGACACAATAAATCTAACCGTGAGTTTACACTACAGAAACACACTCACCCATTCTCCATAAACACTAAGTCAGAGATGTTTCTGCAGTGAGACATCACGTTAGAAAGTAAATTGCTACTATTTACGTCTAATTTGTTGTAAAATATTGCTTCATTTTTCAATTCAATCAATTAGCCTTCAATTGTTTTAAAATGACAATTTAAAGAAAGTTTTCTCAATAAAGATAAAACTTATAAACTAATATGCGACACACTCGTTATTCTTTGGGATAATAAACCATTCAACAATATTACAGAAAATTTGGCGACACGAGATAAACAATTGTGCCACCACTTCGTGCTACGGAATATGATTAGATACATTCTACAAATTACTACTAGATTTGAATATATGTAATGGTATGTAAATGGTATCGTATAGATGCAGGTAATCAGAGTACAACATGGATACACAGAAGTCCTTCAACAATGGTGTCGGGCCCGGTGGGTACATAGCGCACAACTCGAACATCCACTGGCAGCGACATCGCAACCTACCTCACACAACGCACTAACATTCCCTCCACTTTGATTTACTATGAAAGGAATATTGGAACAGTTCCCATAGTGAAACATATCGATCACTAACAATCATTCTACAAATTCTGTTTTAGAATGTTCCTTACAATGGAACACTTTAGATGCTTTAGAATGCTCCTTACAGTGGAACACATCAGATGCTTTCGAATGTTCCTTATAGTGGAACACATCACAACATTCTTTCTACGAACTTACGAGGTTTTAGAATATTCCTTACAGTGGAACACATCGATCACTAACAGGGAAATTTGCGAATGGTGAGGGCTGCGAGACGTTTAACAATGCCAGGGTGCATACAAGTTGACGTATCGGCGCATGAGGCGCCGGTTAAGCTTATGCTATTCATCACACTTCCTACAAGCACCGGCCACGTCGAAGTCGAGGAGGAGAAGCTTGGTCTCCTCGGTGCCGTTGCGGGAGCCGACGGCGCAGATCAGTTTAGTGGCGGAGGCTCGGATGCGCCATACCACGCCACCTGAGCCACCCGAGCTCAGTTCCACCAAGTTACGGATGAACTCGCCAGTGCGCACGTCCCACAGCTTCACTGTACCGTCGTCGGATGATGTAATCACGAAACGGTTGCTCGACTGCAGGCAAGTCACCGCCGACTGGTGCTTGTTCGGTCCTGAAAAGTACCGGTTCAATACTTTATAACAGTTAGTGTGGATTAAACTAATCTGAAATCGAGTTTAATATCAAAATAGTACAAACCATATGTGAGGGGTATAGCAAATATGCTACAGTCCATTTTTTTTATTTCTAAACATACCAAATTGTAGTTAATTTAATAAGCTATAATTTAATATCTATAGATTAAACAAAAAATTGACAGGGAAATTTGACTCACCGGAAACCCCACTCACCGACTATCTTTATATCGCTTTTGTGTACTATTTAGCGTGGCACATACCAGACAATGTATGCAGGCAATGACCTGAGGAGATGTCCCAGACTTTGACGGTGGAGTCAGCGTTCCCGGAGACCAGGATGTTGGAGTGCAGTTCCATACCGGAGGTGAGCGACTGGTGGCCGGTGAGAGTATGCTTCAGTTGGCCCGTCTCCACGTCCCAAACGCGGATCGATGTGTCCAGAGAACCACTCACCACGTGGATACCGTCAAACTTGACAAACATGACTTATTTGTTAACATTGCAATATGAAAAAATAAAGAAATGTTTATAAAATAAACTATTTCTGTAAAAAATACGTACAACAAATTTAGATATAGAAAATAAAAAAGAACTCGGTAGATCTCTAAAGTCTTGTAGATAGACTGATTGAAGAAATTTACGGGACCAGGCCCAGGACCACCCGCGGCTTTAGTGCCTCTGTTGAAAGTCTTGGAAATGTATACATTTAGTTACATCTTATGATACTTTTTGAAGTTGATACGGGCGTTAGTAAGTGCGAATTTAATTTCACTTATACAGGATCAGATGCTTGTCGGTCTTATCAGCTTACCTGAAGACTGTACACACGGTTGGTGTGTCCTGCGAGAGTGTGAAGACAATCACCGGTATCTGGATTCCATACTTTGACGAAGTAATCGTATGCGCCGGAGACGACTACTTTACCGTCGTACTGGACGCATCGCACCGCCGCAAGATGGCCGACGAGCACGCGAAGGCAACGGCCGTCTGGTATCGACCACACACGCAGTGTAGCGTCGCGGGAACCCGACACAACTCTGTAAAAAAATACATCATTAGTAACAATATCACAAGATGTATAACCCAACTAATCACAATATTGTACACTTCAAATAAGATATTTACGTAAAAAGTCTTAAAACTGCACACTGCACAAGTTGAATTTTATTTCTATATTGAAATTTTTAATATTACTATATAGGATGGTATGACTAAACAACTAAAAACACAGAATTAATAAAACAACGCACAGCTTTTATTTTTTAAACAAATGAAACAATTATAGTCAGAAAAATAGGCGAATTAAATTTTAACTCATACATAATTTATGGATTATATATTCTCAAATAGATATATTTCTAAAGCATTTTTAACTAAACAATTTTATTTGAAAGTTGATTGTGATATTTGGTGGCCACTTACAAAAACCATGTACGTGCTAAATGTCGAAGTGACGGGTTTACTGGAATGTAGTAACATTACTTATTTACAAAATTCCAGCAGATATAAACAATGTTATTAGCAATAACTAGTTTTTGAAACAGTTAACAAAACAATTAACTACCAATGTTTCGTTTTAAATAATTGAATTCTTTTTTCTGTTTCATTTCAACATTTACAAACCTATGAAAAGTTCTTCGCATTTGCAAAATTAGCAAGCAGCAAGTATTTAAATCAACAAGATTTCGCAAACTTTAGGGAGAATAAGTTATTTAAAAAAGTAAAATATCGTTTTTAAAATAAGTCAGTCAATTTTACTGTCATACCATCCTATAAATTTAGTTAAATACTAGCTTTCGCCCGCGAGTCCGTACGCGTGGAATTAAAAAAAAAAACAAAAGTGGCTAGCCTATGTGTTCTTCCAGACTATGCTCTACGTCTATGCCAAATTTCATTGAGATCCGTTGTGCTATTTACGCTACAAACTCTAACAAACCCATCCATCTAAACTTTCGCATTTATAATATTAGTTAGATTAGATTTATTGTAAACGCCAGCTCCTAGCCATCAAAACATATATAGTCCGTTAATTTTCTAACACTTCCAACTGAAGTTCTTCTAAATGGATGTATCAAAATTATTTATCGTTTCCAACTCTCAACCATGATCACGCGACAAACACAACTAAAGTAAAAAAATAAAAAGTATATTTCGCACATCAGCTCAACTAATTTAAAGTAAAGACCATTTTCTAAACGTAATCTACGGAAACAATGTAAAAAAATAATAATACGTTCACGTACAAATGTTTCAGTGGTGTTAAGGGTTAAGTGGACAGCGACATACCTATTCTGATTGAGATGCATGCAGCGTACAGTCGAGGTGTGCCCCGCAAGCACTTTAAGACACTGCCCAGTGTTGGCGTTCCATACACGTAGGGTGCGGTCGGTAGAGCCACTAATCACCAAGTCACCCACCATTTGAGACGACCAAACGCCGCCAGTATGACCAACCAGAGTATGGAGACACTGAAAATCCATACAAATATTGCTTTTAAAATCCATAATTTAATAAACATATCAACTAACTACTCTAACTAATAGCAAGAATCCTATTCTTGAGAGAGACGATGTTAATTGCAAAGAATTCAAGCAAAAAGAGACTCTTAGCTTTAGTTTAACGTACCTCATAAAAGGCCTATTCCATTTGTAAAATTTCCATGGGTGGTGTTAAAAAATATTAACAATAGTATGTGGTTTGAGGATGTGTTTTTGTTTGTTTTCCAACCATTTAAAATTTGTTTTTTTCATTGATAAAAATGTTGTAACGCTAAGTAAAGATCTCGCGTATTTTTCAAATAATATACGGAATGAATACAAAATGTGACATAAATAATCTCTCAAAAATAGTTATTTTAATTGTTAAAAGAATTAGTTAATTGAATCTACAAGCTTATTTACCGACATATTTGGATTCACAATATTATATGTTATTATAATAAAAGATAGTATACATATGGGTATACGCGAGTGTGAAGCGGTTAAACCATCACCAAATAAATCTAAAAGTTAGTAATACTATTTTTTATAACTATCATACACCTTCTATCCGACATTCTTGATACAAACACAAAAGCAATTAAATCACCAAACGACGTCACAGTATTCTTACACACATAAAACTTTTAAATAAACCGTCACATGTACATGTTTGTTTAAATGAAATATAAAAATATTTATATAAATTACATATCACCGAACATCAACAAATAAAAAAGACAATATTTTTCTTACAGATTTGTAACCTCTTCAAAAAACAGAACTTCATTTAATCTGTATTGTCCTTGGAATTAAATCGCTTACTCGAACTCCTCGTTCCAAATACAACGTAGTATTTTTTACATACAAAATGGGAGATATTCCTCCTATTCAAACATTTTCATTGCAAAAAAAAAATCAGTAGTGCAGGGTGGTACTGGGTTAGTTTCGATTAAGGAATAGAAAAAGTAGTTTATATTTCTGTTAAATGTTTTAATTAGCATTTATGTCATGATAACTTTTAGGTAGTGCAGAACAAATATTTCTCGAAGATCCCCGAAAGTCGTTGGCCGATTAAAACTTCATATAGAAGATGGACCCCTGATGGGTCCGAAACTAGTTGGTGCAGCCACCGGAGAAATAGACGTGAGTTATCGCCGATTAATAATTATTTATAATAATGTCCCACGAAAGTTTAAATAATTTAACTTCAAATACCGTTTATTCAACATTAACTTATTAAAACTCTCGTGAAACATTATAGTATACTATATAAATTATAACACGGTCAAACTCACGTGATAACATTGGGTGTATGCACCGACAGTTTCGAACACGTGGGGGGTCCTTCTTCAGGGTGAGTGATTAATCGGGTATACTCACTATCGCGTCGCGCCGGTGACATCGAATGATATCACGTAAGTTTAGCCGTGTTATAATTAATTCAATGTTGTCAAGAAGTAGTAAGTAACCAATAAGGATGTTTACGTTGCATTAACTTGGTCTAAATTCAAATAAATAATATACAGTCATGTAAAAGTGCAATTGCACGTTCCTATCGTCGGAAACGGTAATTTGACACGTACTACGTAAACCCTATGGATCACCAGTTCACATCGGTTTGATTTTATATACGAACGTGAGTGTAATTTTGTTCAAATAATAATTAAACTTTAACTAGTTGATAGTTTTCAACTATTACATTATTTTTAGGTTATAAATTGATATCCCAAGAGAGTAGAGTGAAATGGAGGAAGATATATTGCTCGTGAGTTAGTACAAGTTGGAAACGTGATCAAAAGTGACAAAGATTACATATTGTGATTTCAAAACTGTGGGTCAGTGTTAACTAATAATTGTAGAATTGAGTAATAAACTGCCAGGCATGTAAGATGTATGGATGTATGATATGCAAGCCAGCAGGAGTGTGCCAAATAGATTTTCATATTCCAGTGTGTAAGTGCTTATTGGTGTTTTGATCATTTTTGAAGTAGTTCATTGTGAAAAATTACGTTACCGAGGATACTTCTGGGGAAATAGTTAACAAATTAAACTTAACTAATCATTGATATTCTGATGTATCTATGGCAATAGAAAATATTTTATTTTCCATAAACATAACTTATGATTATCTGTAACCATGTGTCGACACGTCATGTGCAACATAACCTAAAATTTTTAATCTTTAAAGAAAATGTTGTGTATTTGATTTGACAATAGTTTATAAAATTTGAAAAGGACATCATAAGAATATTTCGTTCTGTTTATTATTTGATTACAATATTTAAAGTGTTTAGTACGTTTAAAATGGCAAATTGTAGCATCAGTCGGTAATGTATTCATAGATAACATATTCAGATCTCCAAAAAAATTCAAATATAGATCGATTTCATATGCAAAATCCCATTGCCACAATGTTTCTGAATAATTGATTTTAGAACAGTGCGACAGATAAACGATATTTAGCATTCGAATGGCGGTCGAATTTGTAACAATTGGAATGATCTAGAAATACATCTGAATATTTTTACGGTATGTTTTTCAGCACAAAGCAATACCAAATTCTATAGAAATTTATTCATCATTCCTTTACACGTGTCTATTTTGGCATTGGTAAGATTTTTTCAGCGATCATTTTAAAGATATATTATCTAGTGCGGTATGTTGTGTTGTTCAATTCATCTTAGTGTACATGGCAGAGGTGAGGTGAGGGCAGATATTTGTCAGCCTAGATTTTGCCCGCTATTCCATCCGCATGGAATTAAAAAAATATTAAGTAGGCTATGTGTTCTTCCAGACTACATTGTACATCTGTGACAAATTTCATCGAGATTCATTGAGCTGTCCTGCAGATATCTACTAACAAACATCTATCTATCTAAACATTCACATTTATAATATTAGGAAGACCATAGAAGTAAAATTAATACCTATAGGCATAGGTAATACTATAGTTTTTGAAATATTCGTGTAAAACCATTGGCAAAAAACTGAAGATATAATTGCAGCTTCTTAACACAATAGTAAAAAATGTGGTAAGATTTCGTCAATTTTTATTGTTTTTAATTATTAAAAAATGAGCAAAGATAAAAAAAAAAACAAACAAAAGATTTATTAGTACCGAAACAAAGATAATTTAATCAGAAACAAAATAAAACAAATGTAACCAATCAACACCTTGCTTTGGACTCTTTTATATGTTTAATTATTTCCTGTCTTTATAATGCTAACACTATACGAAGCATAAAATAAAACAGTTTTTGAGATACAAAGTGAAAAGTAACACAATACTTACAGTACCATAGAATTATTGAAGCAAACAAAAACTTTAAGTAACTAAGGAACTAAACAAAATAATTTTGTATTGCTTAATTGATTTAAAGGTAACCAAGTGAAATAAAATCACAAATCAATTTTTAAATATCACATCTAAGTGTGAGACTTAGAAGTTTAGAACTTAAGTGGATTCTAAGCAACACAAACTACAAATTATTTTAATTACTTGAATTAAAAGAAAAAACTTAGTCTACTAAATGGAACCAACAATTGAGAAAATCACATAGATATTATAATCAAATATCATAATCTATTATTTTAAACTGTTATACAGTTTAAAACCCACACCCATTTCAAGATGTTTAAATGAAGCCATTTTTAAACTTACAAAATTAAATTACAAAGCATATAATTCTAAAAACAAAACAAATATAACATTTTTTTGTTTTAATAAACTTTTTTTTTTTTTATAACAGCTAAACAAAAGTAACTAAAAGAAATGCTTTAGAATAAACTCAGAAAAGTAAATGCTTAAAACACCTAATAATCAGTTTGTGAATTTGTTGTAATTATTAAACATATTATTAATATTTTAGTAAAAGCAATTATGTTAGTAGTAATACGTTTGATAATTACAATAAATCGTTTATCCTTACATGACTACCCTACAATAAAAAAATAAAAAAGGAAGCTCAGATCTATTTTTAAAGTCAGTCGTTGCTAAACTTAATTGCTCTTAAAATCAGTGAAAACAAACTTAATTATATTTAGACAATGGAAATAATAGAAAGCAGTTGTCAGTTGTTTTTAGTTTGTATTATTCAGATGTTTTAAAATGACAATCTTTTTTTAACTTTATCATGTTTACGTACCTTTCCAGAATTAGCGGACCACAATTTCAAAGTGGTATCATCACTGCCGCTAAGGATACGGTTCCCTTGGAACTGGAGGCAAGTTATAACGTGGTCATCATGACCTCGCATCACGATAGGGCTCAGAACAGATTTGATCATCCAGTTGTTCTCAATGATCGTCTGACTCATGTACGTCGCCTTCCAAGGGCTCGCGAAACGAGGCATGTTGCGTGGTATCTTCTTCAGTTCGGTTATACCAGCGCGTCGGCATTTCTCTTTCCAAAGCAGGTTGTCGTCAGCAAGAAATCTGCAAAGTTACCCTACTTAGTACACGTACGGCAAATTGTTAAACGAACCATTTGTTTTGCTAAACATCTTGTTTCGTAAGCACAGCTATAACCTATCACACGACAAAATTTTATTGGAACTTAAGCATACTCTTATTGAAGACAGTTTCATACAATAAAGTATCGTTTTACTATTCGGATGGTAGTTTTCGGAATATAGAGGTTTTAGAGATTATTCCATAAAGAATATCTTAATTTAAAACAACAATTTGAAACAACATGTTAAATCGGTATAAGGTGTTTGTTAGAAGCTCAGATAAATTTATTGAAAAAAAAAAACAAATTTAGATTGTTACCATGGCACTTTATGTTACTATGGTTGTTTTTCAGGTCAGATAACATTTAATGCAAAAATAGGAGACTGTGGAATATATTTAATTTACATATATGGCAACATCGGAAAAACCCCGAATTTTAAAAACATGATATTTGCAATGTATTTATTCTGTCTGCTATCCAGATATATGATTACGCAAACAAAATATTTTAAATGGTGTGATCTAGGAAACAATCTTAAAAAATATAAAATCTGGTTACCTAGCCTCCGCTAGACTGGAGTCATAATATATAAACAGTTCAATAAGACTCAATAGAATTCAAATCAATAAGAATTTTTATGCAATATTAAATTGACCTAAATGACATACTGTGTAATTAATTATAAAGTGTTTGCTTTATGAATGGATTAAATGATTATTATTATTATTATTATTATTATT
>DVQG01000065.1:0-21948 GCA_018231605.1 Papilio ambrax
TATCGTCCGAATACTAAAAGTTTAATGTAATGTATTATTTAAAACAGCCTTATAAGACGAGTAAATGTTTAATCCGAAGTTAGAAACGTTTTTTAATCATTTGGCAATATTGAATCGTATAAGACCATGTTAGATGTTAAATAAAGATAATCGTGCGCAACACGTTAATAATATTTACTAGAAATATTGAAATATGGTTAAAATCTTGTGTATCTAGGGCAGCGGTGATTTACAAAGCTTAAGCACTAAATGGAAAAGTAGCGCTGTCTCATTTCGTATTCAAAGTGCAAAGTGACTACATAGGGCTGCGAATAGCTCGTCTTCAACTCACAGTTTTCACTTACAGATGATTCGAATAGATCTAGCGAATATACCAAGGAGTATTATTGCTGATGCGGGTTTACACTGCCCAAAAATTGGTATAACGATATTGCCATCTCTTTTATCCGCTTTGAAATAAACTGAGATAAATATATGTATGTGAGGTATTTTACATATATGTAGCTCTAATCATAAAACAAGGTTTAACTTTTATCAGGCTGTTACGTGTAGGTAAGTAAATGAACTAGTCGTAATTCACGCTAGATATATCGCTCCCCTGCGAGAAAGATATGAAAGCCTTCTCGCGTAATTGACTCCAACGTAGAATAGCATTTGGTGAAATGAATACTGTAGCCCACATTGTTGCCGAGTGTATTGTTACGTTGTAGGGTTGTGTATTGAACCGGCCATCGGACTGCGGGTATGCAGGTATTGAAAGATTTACAGAGATTTTGAAGTAAAAATCAATTGTGACCGCATTTATTTTATTTATGTAGATTATTTTTATATGTGTAAAGCTTTTCATGTAGTTAGAATTAAACGATAGTGTACAGTATAACAATGTTATCGTCTAGAAACGTTCTTCGTCTAAACTATTCCGAGTTTCGTGGCTAAATGCCAACCTCTTACTCGTTTTCTCCGCCGGGATTGTTTATTTAAAGTTAATTCTTAAATCTCATCTCGGATTACTGCCCGAACCTCGCCTCAAAAGCCTCGAACTCGAAAGATCTAAGTTATCTGTTTCATTTTGCACAAGTCCGGGCTTTCGTGAAATTTTAATCGTTAATAAGTCCTGCCTTTGTGCACAAAGACGCGAGCTTAATTAATTTAAAAGTACTCTAGAAATATGAAAATGATTTTCTTATAGTTTACACATTTAATTTATTTACATATTTAAAAACTATGATTGTAATATACATAAGAAAAAGTAGATGTGAGATTGAAGTAAACTCACGAAATTTTGGGCAATGAAAATGTTTGTTTCTATATATTCATTCCTAAAGTTTTATGTAAAAAATGTATATAAAACAACTTTATTGCCTAAAAAGAAACTCGAGCAAGCAATCTCGAGTACCGTTGGCTGTTGTTTTTGTGATCACGTAATTAATTGTACAAGTGGAAAGAATTTTCGAGTGTCCACAAATAGGGCGTGTCGAAACGTCGTCGAGTGGTCTCGATGGCGGGCACGCGTCCGCGCCGTAATTATGTGCCGTCGAGATTTACCTCTTCCCATCTTCCCCACCTAGCTCGACCTTCCTGACCCAGATCTCTGGGTAATCCTATTAATGACAGTACTTTCGGCATCAAGTAGATCTTTGCTATTGTCCTACTCGCTATCGGAAAATCCGATAGACTCAATTATTTCTTTATTCGTTAGTCATCTCTGGTTTCATTTATTCATGATATCTTTGTTTGATTTTGGTGAGAGTAATTAAAAGTGAATGTGCAGATTTATTGAAATCAATACTATCACTTCAGATTAAGGCAGTAATGACAATAATAAGCAATAGAATACATAGTTTTATTACTCTGTATTATCCTCTCTCTAACCGCAGCACGTTGTGAGCCGAATCGAATCTATCCAGTATAACTATCCGCATCAAATATTAACCCTCTCATTTCCTCAGCCACGTTTCTGCTTTGTTCTCGAGAATTAGTCTCGCTTAAATAATTTATATGAAAATGTTATCTAGCTTTTCGTGAAGTTGAAAAGTGCTCTATTTATGTATAGTAGTTTCCCTCGAGTCCTCGTCAAAGAAAGGGTTGTGCAAAGGTGAAGGCCGCGGTCTTTGCTAACGTTCCAGACCTTTTACAGATTACGGTACTGCTAGGCTGTAAGGTACGTTATAAATTTATTTTTACGATAAGTGTATTAACTGTTATTCTATATTTTAGACTATCTAGTTGTGAAATAACACTATCGTAAAGCTTCGAAGGAAAAATTAAAATCAAGAAGCTTATTTGTAAAGGACCGATTTGGCTTTTACGGAATACCCATTTTTACGTGGAAAAATAGTCAAACACTTCCATATACAATTTTTAACTGTTGCTAACTTTAAATCAGTAGCTGCAGATATGCCTGTAGCATCAGTAGGAAATCACAGGCGGCCTCGTTGGCCGTAATTGGTGTGCTGCGCAAGCTTAACGGCTGAATCCGGTTCGCGTATGATCCGACGTCCCCCGTCCGCTCTCACCGTGCGACTAATTAAATATTTCACGCGGATTACATTTATATCACAAACGTGCGAAAACATAACATAAGGCAGTGAAATCAGAAATAGATGATATACATTTGATACCAGTTCAAACTATGGAGTAGACTTTATGCACTTGTCATTACAAAATTATGATGACGTTTATAGTCTCTATAAATTTAACCTGACTAAAGTGCTCTAAATAACTAGCATAGACGTCATTTCTAGTCTACAACTAGTATGGCGACCGTGACCTTAGAAATTACGCTCTTAATTGCTCATTGTCTGCGTTCTAGGCCTAACACGGTGCTATTTCAGACCTTATTAAAAATAGGAATAGGGTTGAAATGAAGTGTACTACTTTTTAAATTAAATACTGGCTTTAATACCTTTGTTTATGACCTTGTAGGTAATGAAGGTAACGAGCGGTATGTTTATTGATAATAGATTTTTCTTAGTATTTGGGACACAACAGCAAAAGTTTGTCAATATTTGGATTATATGGAGCAATTCTGCTTTTCGTCTGGTGGGAGTGGTGCCGGAGGCCTAATTTTAGTCCCTTTTCCTTTCTACTTTTTCTTAAGAGGAAACTCCACTGTCACTGTCCCTGATGTGAAGGAAAAGTGGAGCTGACAGTGGAGGATACGCGTAGGAAGGGGAATTCCCCAAAATTTCCCACATAAACAGAATAATCACCCTGTTTATGTGCGTCTCCTCTTCCGTCGATTAAGGGTAGGAAATGCATCTTCGATTGCGGATATCTATGGGCAGCGGTCGCTTCGCCGTTTTGGCGGATTCAGATGGAGTCTTGCTCGTTTGCCACCATATGCAATAAAGAAAAATTATAAGCGGTCGATAGGATGTATGATATATGAAACATCTTCAAGTGAACTCCATGACAAATTAAAGGTCTAATGAAAACACGAATTTGCAAAGATAAACATTTTTGTTTTTTCCACTCAAACGTTTTCACCGAATACTATTTTCCCTACTAAGTTATTCCACAGCGTCTTTAGAAGTTAATGTTGAAATTGCCTTGTGCAATAATTCTTGTTCCAAGTTGTTGGGAAAGTTTATACTTTAGCAAACAGAAAATCTTTATATTTCCTAATATTTTCTTGGTATGATTTAATAAATGAAATTTAACTGCGTGTTAGTATTCCTAATGCATCGTAATGTAAGTGATCCGTGTTTTTCTTTAGAATGCCTTTATACGATATCTCGCAAGAGATTCCCAGTGCGGAGACCACGTGTATTGATATGCAGATCACTGGCCGTTGGGTCGCGTGCTTATTATAATATGCCCTATGTTTAGAGTGCAGCTTGTTCAACGAACCAGTCACTGCGCTAATGGCCACTTAATTTTATAGATATTACCTCGCAAACTCGATAAACTCAGTTGCCGGTTGAGTTATTTACGTTTTATTAGACCTTGTTGCAATTAAAACCGTTTTATTGCGGACTATACGCTTCCATCGATCGTATATTTACCTCTGCCCATTTTCTAATTCCCTTTGAGTATAGTTAAATATCGTTGTGGTTTGTTTGCTTATATCAATGCTAAAGTAAAAAAAAATTAAGTTTAAAACTTTGGTCGTGGCTTTAGAGATTATAAAATAAGTCAATACATTAATTTCTGCTTTAACAGTTTTATTTCTTGAACTCTATTATGTAGTTTCTAAGATGAATTTATTCATAAAACAATGTTTGTATATATCGTTGTATATAGATCGCAGATAACACACATTTCATGTACAAGTGTATATAGAATAGTTTGACGTTGTAGATAACAAAGTTTTTTCGCTTAACATTGTTATCTGTTGTCTGGAATCTTTCTTCTCTCGTCCATTACGTGTTACGTGTTATCAAGAGTTAGTCCAGTTCTCGGCTGTCAAACTTTTAATGTTATGTTTCTAGATATAAGATGTACTAGTAATATCTTTGTAAGTGGTCACCTTTGCTGTTAAAAGGCTGGTTTTGGATTATCGGCGTTTTTTGGAGTGTCTTCTTTATAAATAAAGTAGTTTGTAATATTATGATTTGTTTTTTATATCAGCAAGCTGCAAGGATTAGGTTTATTGTAAGGAAGCGCGAGTTAAACCGTGATCTTCCAATTTAGTTTAGCTCAACGATTCAATTCTAAGTTAGCTGAACTTTCTAATCAGTTTCGAACTAATTATAATATCTATGATTGTGCACATGCATTCATGGCATGTAGAAGAATAGTATTATTAAAAAATCGATAGACCCGATAAGTATGCAGGAAGTCGATGTAATGAGTATACAATGTTTGTGGTAATTGAGATTGATAATAGCATGTTATTAAGGCGAAATGCTCGTCGCCATGACCCAGATCGGATTGCGCGGCGACAATAACACTCCCCCCCAGTTACCTCCCTTCCCCCCACCTGCCGCATTGCACCTGCATATGCGTAATGAGTGGCAGCGTCGCTGATAATTTATGCACCTGTGTGCGCGCCTGTACTCAACTTCACAGGCTTATTGTTGTAATTAGATAATGCCTGTCGGCTTACCTTTGATTTCAATTTCATCGTACTATTTGTCTTTAGAAAATGTAAAAAAAAGTTTTTGCAATGTCTAAATTATCTGCATGAAAAATGGTTAAAGGTCGCGAGAGCTTATTATTTTTCATTACCTCTCTTTGAAAACGGAACTCAAGTAAAATATTGCTTGCAAAGCGCCAAGCTGTAAAGAAAAATTGCCTTACAAAACAGAGATAATTTATTCATGTTAGCGATTGCCGACAGCAATACAACACCGAAGCGGAAGAGGCCTCGAACCATAGAGCATTTTTTCCTTTTTTCATTGTCAAATACAAAGCGTCTCTTAAAAAATCGCTTGCCATTTTTACACTACAAACTTTTTACAATAATGAATGATATCTTAGTTTTTATATTTCTTGTTAGGTTTATAAATAAGTTATTAATTTCAACTAAATAAGTGTGAACTGTTTGATTATTGGTTAGAACCGCTTTAAAGGACGAGACAGTAAGAAAAGACAGCGAAATGTTCCGCTGGGTGGTAAATTTTGGGATTATGTCTATCGGAATATTTTTTTTAATTTAAATGACTTTAAGCCACATTAAATCTTTGTGAAACTATTGATACCGCGTGAAGAAAGGAAAAGTGTGTAGAATTGTAATCAATGAAAAGTGTTTCGTCACTCCGGAACACCGTAATGTCGAAGCGTTGTCGGCTTTCGATTTCACGACGTAGCCGCCGGCATAACGTATATCCGGCCTGTGGCCCGTGGCGGACCTTTGTGGACGCCGCCTGCCTCCGTAAATTGAATAATGCCCACCTCGCCTCAACTAAGTGGATTCTATTTTGCCCTACGTGCGCGTTCCCCTCTCGCTACCAACTACGAAAATAACCTAATATTTTTTATTAATGTTACAAGGTGCTCATTCCCGTAAGTATGTGAACTCGTTTGGATACACTTTTAGGAGACCAGCAACAGTATGTTAAAAAAACTGAATGTAGTATGGAGTAAAATATGTTACTAATGACTGTCGTTATAATTTATAAAAAAAAAAAATCAATCAGTTGCCGCTTATACGAGTACAAGAAAGGAGGTTACTGGTCATACGTACAAACGCTCGTAAAAAACAGCTTTACCTGCGGCTAATTTATAAATTCCCGACATAAACATGTTAACATTTTTTTCATACAAAAATTGTTTATCAACTTTCATATACAATGATGGTGTGTTTTGAAATGCTAGTTATAGTTACCTATATGTACGTAGTATATAGGGTAACGATCACTCTCCGCGCCTCACACATGTGAAATAATTCATTAGGTCGTTGTTTGTTTTGTATTTGCTCGGATTAATTGGATTTTTATAGGGTTGCGGGGAAAGTTCCTGCTTTGTTTCTATAAAGCCTTTGTAATTTTTTATATTCTTTTCATTTCATTGTTAGCTATTAAAGAGGAACCTGTTTAACGTTTTTTAATTTAATTTATCATCCTGAAGGAATGCTATCAATTTCATTGTTAATTGTGTAAGAGGGAACTAAATGTGTAGTTTTATTTAGCTCTCTAACTTCAAAATAAAAGTAATATTAGGTACTTCTTGCCGATTTATTGACTCACATTATCGATACTAATATTATAAAGAGGCGTCAAGTAAAGTTTTTTTTTTTTTTTTTAGATTTATGTATATATTGAAATAACTAAAAAACTACAGATCCGATTTCAAAAATTCTTTCACCATTAAAAAGCTATGTTTTCGATGAGTAACATAGGTTTTTTAATTTCACACGAACGAAGTCAGTCATTTATTAAAGTGATGTCATCCTTATTGTTTTCAACTAAATTCTACTTGTACTGATTAATTTACGAATACGCGTCTTGTGACGCAACGGGCGGTAAACAAGGAGTGTGGAGGTATGTTTAAAAATTCACGATGTATTTCCATAGTCAACACAAAGCTAAAAATAAATATTACATTACGTTTTTGTATCTAAAGTCATACATTTTGTAGCAGTTGATAAAATAAGGGTAAAAAGCTCAAATTGGAAAATTAAGTGGACCGAAAACAATTCTATACTGTATGTACGAACATGGACAACTCACTTTTTATATTTTTCTAAAAAAACGACCTGTTACATGTAATCTAAAACAGTGATGTTCAGGTTAGGTTTATGTTTGTCGAAACTAAGTGGTCAAAATATTCGAGGCACTTTGCACACTCAATTTTATAGAACTTCCGTTTATAAAAAACCCTTACCTGAAATATGCAAAAACATTCGTTTTCGAGGGCAGCTTGAGCGAGGCCTTTTCATATTTATCCCATCCAATTATAAGGGTGCTTGTAAATTAGAATTTTTAAATTGTAGGTTCACAAAGTACAATAATTGCACCGTCACGCGGCCGCGCCTTGACCCAATCTCCCGACATCAGCGTCGTTTTAGCTGCAATTTTTTTATTTGCAAACGAGAGTTTATACACTAGACCTAGTTTTTATACCACTAAAAATTAAACGATTGTTAAAAGTAAAATAGACAGTGATATCTGTAGACTCTATGTAGAAGTGTAAACCTTTTTTTACCTTCAAAACTTTTATAAAAGTAATCTTTTAAATATAATTTGGGCTGAAGTTTTAATGTCCAAAGGATTAATTAATGAAAAAAGTTTTTCGATTTGCTGTAAAACCTACTTACCCGCTTACCTACTTTTTCGCTATCGTAATGAGAACATTCTATATGTGATTGTAAAAGGTTAAAAAATGCTATCTACGATCAGCTCTATGCTTCTACGATTAGTTCTGTGAAATAAAGTAGTTCTTGTTTGCAGGCGCAAAGCGACGACGATGACGTCGGACCCGACGACGTCAACGTCGCCGTTGAAGGCGGCTTCATGGACGAATTCTTCAGTGAGGTGAGTCATTTACATTACCAATAAAAGATACTGAATAAAAAGAGAATTATCCTATCTTATTCACTTACACTTACACTTACAAACGAACGTTATGGCTTCGCCTTTTCTACGACCTCGGGATTAAAAGCTCGAAGCAGGCTTATCTTATAACTTATTACGATACTTACCTCAAGGTAGCTTCAAGTAGTTATCTAGGTTTTAGCGGTTATTTTAATCCGGTCTAGTTGCCTTGAACGTGACACGTTCGAGTTTTTCTAGGTCACTTTGCATTCCGGTGGGAACGAAGCTGCAAACTAGGTCTAGATGTAAATGAGACATAAATTATTGAGTTATCGATATAATTAATAGGCTCTCTCTTTTTCTCTATCTTTTTAAAATTAAGCATCAAGTGGATACCTCGGTTTTCTATTAATATGTTCAGTCCGCCTACTCTTATGGCGAATCGCTTTTAACTTTTACAAATCATAGTGGCATGTAACGTGTTAACTACTGATAAGGAATATTTCAAACAATCGATTCTCTCTTTGCCATTGTTCATGTATTCAAATACCGCAAACGCGAGACGGTCACATTAATCCGGCCGAGGAACCCGGATCAACCTTTATCGTTCGTCCGGGTATAGTGGGATTAGAATACGAGCCATCAGGACACTCATTTGTTCGCTACCCCGCGGATCAAGTCACAAAGACACTGGCCTATTGTCAGTATAAAACCCTACAGTTACAGAGGGATATGCTTTTATAACTCATATTGTGATTAAAATTAAAATAAAAAGCCATACATAGATGAGTCTTGTTTATAAATTATCTTCTAACCTATTTAAGAAATAGATGAACGACAATATAGTACACCTATGTAGTTTTGAAACTCCACATTCGCACTAGCGAATTCGATGGTCTAAGTTTTGATTACTAAGCCAAGCTTTGTGCATAGCATTAAAGGAGTAAAATCAACAATGCATGTTAGCCCGCACTAAGCACAGGGCGCATTTCCATTGTGTGCTGGCGAGTTCATTTGCCGCACCGGGAACAGACCGGCAGTTTGTTTAGTTTGACCGCGTTTGCAGACCTCTTGTTTGAATAAACTGGCTAGAAAACAAGGCAGTTGAAAATAAAATTAACTGTTATTTTGATAATATGCGCGTTCGGGTTCTCATATGAAAGTATGAGTTTGAAATTTCGTTTTGCCGATAAATTAAACTACAAGAGAAAATGCTATTTTTCTCATGAATACATACCCGTTTTAACTGCACTTATAAGCTGCTTCTAAAATCAATTTTGTACTTGTTATATTATTTAATACCATGTCGTTGTTACATGACGCAAAATTAGAAAAGAGCACCTGCATTAACACATTGCTAACTACAGGTCAAGTTTGTGCGTAAATGATATGATAATGATTTCCCATTAACCAAACTTGGACATCTAAGAAAGACATCAATTTTCCAGTCAAATTCGATAGTGAAGCGATTTAGAAAAAAAAGTCCAGTCTCTAATTTTTTTATTTAAAATTAAACGTTTAATGGAGTTGAACAGTAGGAATATTCGTAACTTGAACACATTTTTTTATTCTATGCTTCGAAATATCTTTAAAATGTTCCTTTGTAATACTAATTGTTACTCAGTTTGTGTCTAAACTAAATGTATTGTTGAAATACGTTTTAAGTCGAAAATTTAACAAGTAACAAAATGTCATTTGGATTAAAGCGACGTCTGATGTATTTATCGCTACCACAAGCTAACGATCTCAGCATCGGTCCGCATGACGGTTTTCTCATTTCCTTGTAAAGTTTATTTAAATTAAAGCAAAGATAAAAGCTAAGTCCTGTAACGAGCTTATCAACGTCATCTGCAGCCGCTGAGCGGAATAAATTGTTTTCATATATTTTTTGTTTCCCTTTTGTCCTGTTAGGTTACTTTCATAAATCATCGAGTCATACTTTTTTGTATAATTAATCGTGCTATAGATTTATGTACTAATAATATTAATATTCTAAATCATTTTAAGACACTATTGGTATTAAAATCATAATAAATTTCATTTTACGTTATAACTTTTGGGTATTCTTTAATGCAACTTTATTTTTACGTTTGTCTTATTATTATTAGCTGTCTAGAAATTATGAGCACTACAGTGTCTATTAATACCTCGTTTGTGCTAATGATGAACCTCATAAATTATTATTGGACAATTAATATTAACAAGGCTAATCCCAAGCTAAGTATTACAATTCGTCTTCCTAATGATCTGTCAATCACTCAGATGTATTTTAGTCTTTTAACTATAGAACAGTCTTTTAGTTACATTCCCATAAATAGTACCTACTGACAATTATACAAACCAAGCAAGTATAGTAAGACCGGGAAATTGTATTCCAATTTTTAGAATGAATTCTGTCCGAACAGTATTTTCTAGGATCTACAAATGTTATATATGAAGTTTTAAAAACCAAAGTTTGTTGTAAATTTTAACTAATAAACAATACACATGAACTATGGTGTTAACTTTATGATCTTCTAGTCGTATACAGAATGGATTTGTTATGTTCTCAATATAATATGATTTATGCAATATATTTCATGTCGCGTCCCACTGAGCATTGTAGTGAAATAACATGAATGGGCGCTCCGCTCCGCTTGATGACGTCATACGGTTTTTTTAATTTAATGCGTAGCATTACAAGCGGGCGATATTAATATACCAGCTTCGTTCTTTATTCATTGTACTATTACTTATTTGAATGATATGAATATGTCAGTAGATCGTGACACCATTGATAGAACAGACAGAATTAATTTGCGTTTAGCTTACGCAATTTTTAGGTTAAGTCTTAACTCTATTACATTATAGTGACAAGTTCTAGTTGCCTTTATGGTCGCTAACCTCAAGTACCAAGAAGAATAACGCATTAGTTTATTCTTTTTTTAAAATGGCAATGTAGTAGCCAGTGGTATAACTGGCTTTAATGTTTCGCAATTTGACAAAATGGATATCGTCTCGGAGGATAACGGGCGTCGTTACAGTAACTCCCTAAATTAGGTTATAATTAAAAAGGGATTGCCACTTTATGTGATTTATTAATGTAATTCGCAGTCTAAATAGGTTAATTAACAGATCTTTGAGAGTTATTTACAGATATTTAAATCTTTCACGATTTTCTGGTCGATGGTAGCTTTTAGTTGCCGATTTTATAGTTTTTCGGATATTATTATAGTGTTCATGTTCTTAAAGTATAAGTTAAAATACAGCGATTTATAACGCCGGGGTCCTAAAATGTGCTGCTTATTAATAGTTCCTCAATATTAGTAATAATAAAACATAGCCATGTTACTCACAGATAAATTACCTTTCTAATGGTAAAAGATTTTTTAAAATCGGCCTAGTAGTTTTTGAGTTATTTCAATACATACAAAAATACAAAGCTTTCCTCTATATAATATTAGTATAGAGTATAGATAATCTAACTTAAACTATGTAATTTGGCACGTTAATAGTAATTTAAACTACAAAAAACCTAAATAAGAGCCAACTTTAATATTTTAAGTTGATATAATTAAGCAAATTGAATTACTGGAAGTACTGTTTTCAACTTATTCAATTTTGTTTTTGCTCGACGGGAATTTCTTCCACAACTCAAATAAAGTTGGTTCATTCATTAAATTACGGCGATTCGCTTTATTTTTTTCTATCTGCACTCATTTATTCAACTCTGCTCACGTTTAAGCTGCATTTAAGTGAAACAAGTAGAGTGTCGGATTACGTCATGCGTTTTACATTTTAATCCTAGACTACGTGGTAATGTGGTTAATTGTGTGAAATTCTGAAACAATATGTATCTAGATACCTAAATTACTTAGATTTTTTTGTATAAATTTGAGTTCTAATTCCTAATTTTGAGCGCTTCAGTACTGAAAAGTGGTGATGAAGTGGACGAATCTATACGAGTACACGCTTCGTTTATTGTAAAGTTTTATGAATAATTCAGGTAGTACAACCTAAAATCATTTTAAAGAAAACGTTGCGTAGGGAGCTCTGGCATAGGAACACGACGGGCGGCGCGTCTGCCTAGCGTCGGAACCCCGTCGCTCCAGCCTTAATATGTGCCCTATTTAGCTCAGCTCTCAGACACGGCTTTTTATTAAACACCATGTAGGCAATCATTCTCTTATTTATGACGTCATAAGATCTTCATCTTTGTCTTAACTAATATTGGGCCCATGTCGGTCGCCTTAAAGGTCGATCTTCTACCCTCAATGAGTGAACTCCTGTAATATACGAATACGAAGACTGTCTACTCTTTGTTTGTATTTGGTCGCGATTCTTTCTATAAGCATTTTTTATACTATGGTTTTCAGACATTTTGTTCATTCTGCGGTTTATTGGGCATCAACTTTGGACCTCTATGTAATCAATAATGACGATGATATTCGAAGTGTCACAGTGTGGTACGAAGTTATGTGTGTGAGTTTGTTATAACTCGTTATCAGTGGCACGAACGCGATATGGCCTTATCACGGCAATCAGATTAATTGGTGAGTCAGCGAGCTCCCGCCTTCTGCCGGCCCCGCATTGACCCGCGCCCCTGAACTTGTCCGATTATACGAAACAAGCGAAATATTGGCCCTGCCCTCTGTTGCTATCTTAACCCTTTCTAGTCCCACATTGAATAGTTTGTACGTTATCAGTATAATGAATTGTTCCTTTTGGTCTTCTGATTTTTACAATCTTATATTTCCTTTTCATTTGATTTTATATCTTTATAAATATAGTTTAAGCTTTAAAGGACAGCTTGTGAGATTCACATCGAAGATTATTAGAAAAGCAATTCTCAAATCATGCATGCGAGCAAGCTGTATGATGGATTATGGTCTCGTTAGCGGCTTAATAGTCGCAGATTAGTTATGAACATTAGTCTTTATCTAGCAGTTGTCATGTATCTGTTGATTGACGTGCTCATTGCAAGAAGCGTGATATTAGGTAAATCTTCGATTTTTTCTTCTATCTGATTTTTTTTCGTTACTCATCCCTCCTTACTGTTCCTGAAAAGTTAAGCTAGCTAGTATACTTACTAACTATATTCCAAAACATAGAAATAACAAAATGTACAGTTTCGAACGTCTTGCGAATACTGAAAATGCACAGTTGTATTGACTATCTTGAGTTGGTATTATACATATTGAAAGTTATAAACATCGTAGACATTTTGGCTGGCAAGTTTTGAATTTTGACACTTGCGGAGGAACGGAGAAGTACTAAGTGCAAATAACTTGTAGTTTGCAAGTGTACGTAAAGTTGAACTGCAGTCGGGGCGTTGGTTACGAGGTTGGGAATTTGCCAATACTTCCTATGGCAAATTTGAAATACGACTGTGACTACAAAGAAAAGGAATCAACTCGACCCCGACTTCCGAAAGCCAATTAAATTAAAGCCCACTCGGAAATTTCATTTACGATGCCGATAAAGTAAATTTTGATATTTATATTCGAGATACGAAAATAAATATTTTCCCGAAGTTGTTTATTCATTTATTTTAGGGGATAAAAATAAATTATTATTAATCTGATATGATTATATTATATTAAAATTGCAATCATGGTAACGTCTTGCTAAAATTGTTGATTGTAATTACTTAAAAGTTAAAAAAAATCGACAAGATCCATAAATCCTGAGTAAATTACTAGTTATAAGTTGAACCACATAAACCGGCATTGTGTGCCTAACAATGTAGGATAAGGAGGTTGCCAATAAGTGCAAAAAAAATATTGATAATATAATGAACAGCCGACCACAGCGCTCCAGTTGGCTTGGCGCCAGAAACATCAAACATCGATTGGAATTACTGAATAACATCCAGATGTGATGTGGAAATTTTAATAACTCTAGTTTATACTAAGTTATTTTCTTTTGAAACAACCTTATTCCATCGATTCATTTGATTTTTTTGCAATCAATTGTAGTTTTTTTAATGGGTTTAAACTATGAAGTAAAATATTAGAACATAATATCTAAACAGATATATTAAATGTTCATAATTTGAATACAAACGTTTGATCTTGATTTATTAATATTCTCAAACACCACAATGTTTATTGATTCCAGTAAAATATTTCGTATATACTGATAACTTTTCATTTGGCTCCAACACAAATAACTTTGTTCTTTTGATTGATTGGCATTAACAAACCAATATTCGAAAATTACTTGAAAGTGAAAAGTATTGAATTACAAAGATTTATTGCTGAAATCTTAACGAACATTTATGAAACAAACAAAGTTTATTATTAATTTTCAAAAACATGGAATTTCATTAATTTCAAAAAGCAGGAGTTAAAGAATGGATTGCTTAAAAGGTGACAGGATATTAAAGAGAGTGATGACTGAGATGACGTATGATAGAGTTATGTGGAGGAAAAAAACCTGTTGCGCTGTACCTATGGCAGTAGGATAAGGAGAAAAATAATGACGAGAAGAGTTAAAGACAATTCAGTTCAGTTTCAGTCTTCAGTTGACTTCGTTGGAAACATGATATTTAATTCGAGGTTTTTATTACTTTGTATGCTTGGAATATGTTTGAACTATGATAAATTAATATAATAGGAGTTAGATCTATTTATACCTGACCTTTAGTAATCCACAGTATTTGAAATGGCAATACGTGGGCGAAGTAAATGCACTCTATTTCTGTCGCCCACAAACACCAGTCTAATATCATAGACAGGATATCGCATGGGCTCTTTTATAGCTACGTAATGGTCAATTTCAATTTCCGATCAGAAGTTTTCCTATTGGAACTTCTACTTATCGATGTTTCTGAAAGTTCCGTCTAACGACTGTGAATATAGAAATGGACCGTAAATTATAATACGATTGAAGTTAATGAGTATTCAGTGTCTGTAAATTTTTAGATATAAACTGGTAATGTATATTAGTAAGTATTCTGTATTAAATACGCATAATAGCAGCGCTCAAAAGGTTTACCGATGACTCCCCTTTCATTAACAAAAACCGCGCTCGTGTTTCAATGCGTGACGTCATAAGGCCATCGGCAAAGCATCTAGTAACGAGTATTGGTAGAGATATGACAGTCAGTTGACTGTTGATTACGTTTATTGTAAGTCTTAATTGTTTTCTTTTTTTTGACAGGTGGAAGAGATACGGGAAATGATAGACAAGATACAGGCGAACGTCGAAGAGGTGAAGAAGAAGCACAGTGCCATCCTCTCAGCACCGCAATCAGATGAAAGTGAGTCTATATAATCTAGCTTTCTCTCTTTATCCTCTACTCCACAGCTTTCTATTCTCTTCCATGTCTTAATTTTGCTATAACTAAACAAATAGCTTAGGTATGCAAATATAATAGCTTTAGAGCAATACGTAAGTAATGTTTCTTTCATAGACAAAACTTGTACTTAGTTTGACATCGATCGACGTTTTGAAGTCTCGTATCCATTTAAATTATCGATATCGATGTAGGAAGATAACGTACTTTTATGATAGTCACAATTTTGCATAAATCAGTAACGTCTCGTATCGATAATAAACTTTCCCTTAATTGTCGAAGACGTCCCACTCAGTTGGTAGCTAAAAATATGTAGTGTCGTTATGTTGTCGTCATCCGATAGCGTAGGTTCAAGGCGTGGGCAGGTTCATTGGATCGCCGTGTTAATTGAAGGGCGGATTTGCCAGACGCGGAGGCGGCGTGCGCCAGTCTAGCCGCCTTTCAATTGACAACCCCCGGCTTACTACACTGAGCTTTAAATATCTACCGTTTGAAAATGGATATTGTAGTTTCTCTTTTATTGTATTTCTTTTATTAGTTTTGTAATGAAGTTTAGATATTGCTATATATAATAGTACGGGTACGCAAAGATCTTTGATAATATCAATGTGATAAACAAACATACCATTTTTTGCAAATGTTTTATATTTAAAAATTTAACTCAATATATATAAGCGGGATATGTTATTATATCTTTTATGTAAATTACTTACGCAGAAACTAGAGAATATAACCTTAAACTTGCCATTTTACATCTGTTTACATCAATGTTGCAAGTGAATAAAAACAGTAAAACACGTTATCACTATTAGAGTGTAATATAATTAGATAAAATGATTATAAAGCTGGAATACGTTTTTATTTTTACGACTGACAAAACAACTCTGTGAACATCGTATTCGGAGTGGAAATGGCGCGAGATCCGCCCGTATTATTGAAAAAACATGGTACGGGCGTTTCTTTTGCTTTCTTCCCGTTGGGTGCTGTATTTGGAATCTGCTCTTATTGTATTTTGATGTTCCAAGTATTTTATATGGACGTTATTGGAGTATCTAATTATTTTTTTCTTGGAAATAGATGTTCACAAATTGTTTATTTATCGTACAGAATAATTGTTTACCATTGAATTAGGATAATTTATATTACAAAGTAAAAAAATTATTCACCCGTGAGAACAAAATGCTTGCAAAGCTATTGTCTTCGAATTTTAATATTGAATCAAAATCCTTGAATATAAAAAGTAACGATCACCTTAGGGTTAGTCGCAAAGTGAAACTGTAAGTAAACGTACCTAAATACATAAGCGTTCAGGGTCAAAGGATAAGGGACGGAGCACTACGTAACCGGTCTGCATTGGAACAATAAATGTAGGTAGTTTGATATGAAGGTCTCCCGAGGGTCCCGCACTTGGTGTAACTATGCGTGAAAACTGCGACACACTATCTCTGACCGAAAGACCTTATATTTACTAACTTAACCTAAATCTTTATTATTAACAAACCTGCTGTTAACCATTATGATAAGTTTTATATCGGTTTTATTGATGAAATATTTTTTATGCGAACAAAAGAGTCAAACAAAGAAACATACAAGAGCACACTATCAAGTAATTTGACTGAATTAAAAATTTAACGAAGATATCTGAACGCTTGTCATGTATTTAATATGCAATAATGGTAAAAGGCTATGAAATTACGATCGCGTTTAGATCTAGACAGAAAAGACATCAACTTAAATTGACATTTTTACATTTGTATATGTACAACAAAATATTTCCTACTGTTGAATGTATTGTTGTCTTTATGCAACATAGAGGTTACAGTTTCTATAAAGAGCACATTGAATTTGCAACAGGAAACCTTTCAGTTCTTATCGGTCTGACTCACGTATAAACAACTTATTATCGCTTGCATTGAACACGAACACTAACAGATTAGGAATTTTAATTGTCATTGAGCTATTTTTTGCTGATAAAAGTCTATAGGTCTCAAATGTAGGAGAGAAGTTATTGTTTACTTGTATAAATGACAAAATCGCTGATTGGCCGCTGATCAAAATGATTGATTTGTTGATGATCAATGCGGAAATTTGTTATCTAATAGGTAAAGAAAATTATTTTGTTGTAATTCCTAACGTACGCAAACTAAGCTTGATCGGTTTTTTGGTATATTCTGTATTCCCTTTGTATTGTAATTATACACAGTATTGGAATAGATGTATCTATTATACATCTAATCGAAATCTTTCTGCTTCAATTTGTTTTTTAAATGTATTTAACGGATGGAATGATAGTTGTCATTGAATGATGGAATGATGCGCTTTGTTATTGATAAAGTCAATTGGTTAATCTTAGTAAATGTTTGCAAACCGATTAGATCGTGTTGTCCAGTTTTCATTTAAGATGGTGGTCGAGTAAGGGTGGTGTTTCTAATGTTACGCCATTGTTATTTCATTATCACAATGGAGGATAGTTACTGTGTATGTGATTTGCCTTTGAAAATAATTCTGCAAATCGCTCGTCACTCCGACATATTTTTATATTTCATAGCGAAGGTCGGATTGAGTGAAATCAAAGCAGTAATCGTGTTTGAAGTTCACATTTCGCCCTACTCAGCTCGCTCCATATCGTTTACGAGTGTGTATTTAATTTTGTTGGTAGGAAACCTTATAAAATATAAAATGTTTGATTTTATATTTATTGCAAACAACTTTATTCATTCATACGATACTAGCTCGTATTCCCTTTATGTAAACACTGATTTTCTCAATACTCTTTTGCGGAAATAATTTATTAGCATTTTCTATATCAGAGTGCTTCTGTAGGAATTTGAAAGGTTTTTTCTACAAATATTCTCAGATAATATCGAAATGTCGGATATTATGGTGTTGCCGTTCTCTTGCAATCTATCAAATAACTGAAAATGTTGAATTTTACTTTAGAAATACCAAAAAAAAATCTATTTTTTTTTCTGAGTCCTTCATTTATATACTTTGCACTCTATTTCACAATTATTTTCGTATTCATTGCATAGTGAACAGAGTCTATTTTCCTGAATCAGGGTTTAAACAAAAACACCAATAAAGTTCGCGATAAATTTTCAATTACCCCGGCAGCGTATCTGCTGTATATAAATTTATGTGTAGAGTACAAACAGACTGTAACAGCAAACAATATTGCTGTTTTATTTTATAGCTAACATTTCAGCGCGCTTCGTCCGAAGTTTTTAGCCAATATGGACTAAACAAAGTCACTAAAGCTGAGAGCATTTCGTACTGGATGCTGTATAACAGTAAATTATGTATAGAACAGAAAAAAATAAAAATATTTAATAATCAATATGAAAATAAATTACTACTCTAAATAGGAAGTTCTATTCTATGCATTTGTACAATAAATATAATACCTACTTAATTTTTAAAATATTATAACCTGCTTTAAACTCTTGTAGTAACATTTTTTCCTCATAAATTTCTATACGCCTCAAGCCAGTCTCAAATGAATCCCAGATTCCAGACTAATAAATTTTGACTAAAGTATGTTCGCCGCATTGGTGCCAAAAGGGTCGCGCATAAATCACATTTCATTTATTTCGTAGCCATTTTTGGTTCAGTCCTATTTATGAAAATCATTCTCGGATAAAGCAACGCTTTGATTAAGGCATATGTTTTGATGTTTCGAACCCTGATTGCTTTTACTTCATATACAAATATTTCGAGGTTCGCAAAAGGTTTCTTTATTTCCTGCCAAATGAAGAAAGATAAATTAAATTTTCACACACCTTGCACTATGCTGAGAATGTTACTTTACAAATATTAGTTTAATGTTAAAATCATTATTTCTTTCGGCTCTTTGCACGAACTATTTGGCAACCAAATAAGTCGGTAGGAATTTCCATATAGAATATGAGCCAAATGGTACCACTATTTGGCTTCTTTACGTGTTATGGGAATTTTATAGTTTAAATTTCTTTTGTGTAACTAGTAAAGTTTTCAATTTGTTGGAAATGTAAAGAGGGTTTTCTTTAAGTGACATAATAATGTGCATTATTTATTTAATATAATTTTTGGTTACTAACACATCATGGAATTTGTATTGTTATTGTTGGTACATCGTAATACAATGCTCTTAACAGCAAGTTTTTGGAGTGTAACATACTAACTTAATCGTAAAGTATACGATCTGCGTGTCTTGTCGCTTTGAATTAGATTGACACATTAGAGTGACTCGTATACTCATAAAACTAAGGAGAGTATCAAAATACTTAATGAAAATTGATACGAAAATTGTTTGACACCTTTTTTATTCGTTATTCTGGGAATGGAACGAGTTTGTATCACGTCGATTTTCTTCCTTTTGTCGACCTCATTTTATCTGCTATTGTCTGTTCGAAGAGTTCGCTGCATTGTTTCAAAATAGATTGTTGGATGCTCGGTACTGGTTTTAAAATCTTAATTAAATGCAGGCTGTTTCAAAAGTTCAATAAATTGAATAACGATATTTAAATTCATTTCGCTTACATGGAACGGGTTGCTTAATTCGATTTATGTTTGTGTATTTATTTTTTAAACTAGGCATATCAAATTGTTACTTGTTTTATTAAACAATTTAATAAAAAGCAACAACCTCTTAAAATAAACAATAACAACAAAACAAGCCAGTTTTAAAAATAAACAATTTGAACTGAAGCGTTTATGCTTTTCTATACCTTTAAAAAACCTGAAAATATAATATTCAATCCGAAAGATGTAATCCAATTAATGCAATTTTTACTCCAAATTAATATATTTTTCACATATTACATAACCATCTCTGTACATCCATAACATATGTAATATACTCGTCGTATTTTGATATAGCTTCTGGTATTTTAAATTCACGAAACGCCATCTTTTAATAACCATTACAGCTTTATTTTCATCTCATTACATTTCTAGGAAATTATTCCACATTTCACTGTGCAATGTAGAGAGTGGTTAAAAGGGGGACGTTACTTTGCATAGTATATGTGGGCTAGACTTGAATTGTCATCTTAAATGGGTCACCGCTTGCATGACTAACGATCGCACATTGTGCTGCGCCGAGACAGCTCAACTTGTACCATGTCATATAAGTAATAACTTAGAAAAATTGTTTGTTCTGTCTTGTCTTATTCATGAACTTGTAATTGTCTTTACAATTTTAAAAATTGTATTGTAAACATATTTGATTCATTTATCGTTATTGTATAATGTTTTAGATAATAACTTCTCTATCAAATATTCATAATATTCTCAATGATCTAAAATGATTAAATAATTATCCTGAAAAAAATACATATGTTCTACTTGGATTCGGACACCGAAAAATGTTTTCCAGTTAATGTGCCTAAAAAGTCCTTTTACAAAGGAAAAGTGCCCGTGGGTTACATAATGAATTCGTGTTACCCTGTATAAAAATGTAAAAGTCGTCTTCCCCGAGGCGTAGTTTAAGTAGGCTATTTAACTTTTGTCCAATACATTACCGTGGCGTAGCTTTGCTCAGTAAAAATAACTTGCCCTTTCGCGCCGTAAACAACTCACCCGAGGCTTATTCGCAATGTTTGCAAGCGTTTCTGCCGCGTTATCTAATCATTTCTCAGACGTCGTGGGCGGAATTCATCCTTTTATAAGAATATTGCATCTAACGATTCAACGATTATAATTTTATAGGAATATGAAGGAGATAAAGTACCTTAAAAATAATGTGATACTTATTTAAACTACATTGGAAGAAGTTAACCAAATTCGCAAAAACAATACTGCATTACCAATTATTATTTATCACAAGATTAATGTTTCCTGACTATTTTACTAGTTTCATTCAATTTAATCACAATTAGTAATGACAAGGTCCGAATCCATTATTTTTAAACTGAATCCAGCCTCCAGACCAATAAATTCCAACTAAGCCCCCGCGCCTGACAAGGGATACTACAATGGTGTAATGCGATCCCGTATAAATCACTTTATTTCATTTATTTTACTCTCTGTGGTATTACGTATATTACACGGTATGTTGGACACTATTTGGGTAGTCTTCAAGACGCGTTTATCTTAAAATTTAATTCTAGTTTTAATGATGAAACACAGATCAGGAACAGCAAAGGAAATCGTAACCACAAACTTAATCCTTCTATTCATTTCGGATGATTCGAGAGAAGTTTTTGAAGTTTTATATATTCCTGTTCCTATTCATCTTTTCTTTAGGTAAAATCCTATTTGGACTAATATAATAACTATGCATACGACAATGTATACATTTTTTTTAATATGTTTGTTCATACGTCGATTATGTTATTGCCTACACGAAGACGAAAACGACCAATGTAAACTTCTGCAGTATGTGTGACACTCTGCTCTAAGAGGAAATTTAATAGTCAGACTCTCATTTAACACGATAATAGAATAACGTCAATTAACAAGCACCGGGCCGCACGACCTCTCAGTCAATTGATCAACTGCATAATTGTAATCTTATTTCGTTGTCAAGTTGCTGACATTTTGCTACTGCGGAATTTTACTTTATAAGCAACTAGCTTTCACCCGCGACTCCGTCCGCGTGGAATTATAAAAAACAAAAGTGAGTAGCCTATGTATTCTTCCATACTATCCTCTACATCTATACCAAATTTCATCGAAATTCGTTCAGCCGTTTTGGTTACAAACTCTGCCAAACATCCATCTAAACTTTCGCAATTATAATATTAGTATGATGATTTTAAAGAAGTAATT
>DVQG01000066.1:0-21922 GCA_018231605.1 Papilio ambrax
ACCCAAGACCTGTAGATTACAGGTCAAGTGCCTAAACCACTGAGCCACCGACGTTTTTAGCATCTATTTCGGATTTATTCTATATAATAAATATATGGGAAAGAGGTGCTAAAAATTCAAAATAAACTTAGCATTCCTCGTAAACAATAAGATAACACTCAAGTCTCTAGTCTCTATAATGTCGTGTTGTCCAATGTTAGAAGTTGGGCGTTCGTATACACAGATTACTAACCTAGTATTAAAATCAGTGTAACCCTGTTCCGCTAGACCTGGAGACTCGTTCCAGGTGTTTAAGGAGAATTTTCTTGTTTCATCGCCGATCTCCACTTCAGCTGTGTCCGGCCGTTTCGCGTAGAACTATTAATAATATTGTAGCCGTAACTTAAGAACTTATTATAATAGTATTATAGTACAAGACATAAGATTCTGAATAAGTTTATGCAAACGGCAATGGTAAAGTTAGGTACATAGTTGGAACTAAAGGCAATTTTTTTTCGGATTCATTTTGAATAATTCATACGTAGTTTTCAGGCCAACTTTTAGGTAAAACCAAACAACATTAAGAAAATATCTATTGAAAGCTACAACAAAAAAGATCTTTTGTGTATGTTTTATCAACGACATTAATTACATTTACTTCCGGAAACCGCGTCCTCGGTAAATCCCGAAGTACGAATTAAATTCATTTCCTATGTTAGGAAGCATGTTACGTAATGATCAGACATTTATCAAAGCAGGGGGTTTATCACGAATATTAATGAGAACGTATTCATAACGTCATTCTTTCCTATAGCTAGCTAATAAGTACAGTACTGTTTTTAAATTAAAGACTTTATCCAATTCTATGTGCGATTTTTGACCTCGAGATCGATTATCCTTATTCAGGATATATAACAAAAGAACATATACATACCCGATCTAAGATTCCTATCTTCTGAAAATCAATCCATCCAGGTAGCAATTTATTAGCGATGGATACGATTGGATCCGTGTACCCCCAGAGAAGTTCCTCGGCTGTCATATTCCTAAAGAGAGTGGAACCGAGTGCTGCTATCGAGTAGTAAGCTCCTGCATTGGCGAAGTACCCCAGTCTGTCCGCCATTAGTGTGCTGATAGCCTAAAACAAAACACGAAATATTTCACAAATCAACGTCTCCATCAAGTTTTAAGCCGTGTTTTGTTCGTGGCTGTATTGCGGTAGGTGAGGCTTTGACTAATGGATAGAGACAGAAATCTGAATGAACTGTCATTACGAAGGTATCTGTTCGTGTCTACAGAGATAAGTGACTATCTCGACTTGAGGCTGTACTATTTTACAGGTAATCTTAAAATTACTTGGTTACATATAATTCATAAATTGAAATAAAAACAAAATTAGTATAAATGACTATTTGAATTCATTATCATTTATTTTCTTTCTTCCATCATGACCATACATATTACATATTTATTTATTACATATTTTACCTCTCAGGGTAATAACGTTTTTCTTGTAATAACTTATTTCAAAATTAGGTAGTTAATTTACATCGCAACATTCTAATTAATCTGGTATTTCTCTAAGACTAGGAAGTTTAAATTGATTTCTACGTAAACGACCTCGACCCCCAAATAAGACAGCAAAAAAATTTAAGTCAACTCCTTTTTAATCTATTTGTAGTCAATAAAATAAATTTATTTAATGAACAAATACATTATTCAAATTAGCACTACAATAGACGTAAGGTACCATCTTGTGTTGAGCTGAGAATCAATATGTAATTTTTTTTTATACTACTAACACATATACTAGCTGACGCTTGCGACTTTGTCCATTAGTGATTACAAGAAACTGTCAAACTGTATTTGTTCCACATTTCATCCAGATGGATTCAGTTGTTCTAAAGTTTCAATTTTACAAACGAAATCGCGGGGAATAATACAGTGACCGTATACGGTTACTATATAGAATAAAGAATATTTGAGACTATGTTCTATGTCTTTTTCTGTTATATATTTTGTGAAGTTAAAGAGTAAATATAATAAGTGAAGCAAACGTATACCACAGGAACCGTACAAATATATTGCGAACCAGGATCACAAATGCCTATGTGATTTTCCAGACTACGTTCTACGTCTATGCCTTTCACTGAGATTTTAACCATCCAAACTTTCGTATTTATCATATTAAAATTAAATCAAATAAGAAGTAGGGTTAGACAGCTTTTACCATTTAAATTATTAATTATTATTCATAACTTAAAGTCGAGATAAAAATCTCTTAACAGGCCTATTTACATTTTTAATGTTGGCATGTGTTGAACATAAAACTATTTGGTGTCATTGGTATTACAAAAAGATTTATGTGTTTTGTCAAGACGCTTAATTTATCCAGATTGCGAATATGTCACTTGTCGCTTGAGAACTTATGTTGATTACACTAACAAGATTAAAATTATAATAAGTTAATGGAAAACAGACGCCAGTAGCTGGGCTTACAGCATCTATCAAGTGCCATGCTTATACGTATAGCATTGGCCTAGTAGAATATCAACGAGATCGTACGAGAAGGGACGTGTGCGTGAAGTTTTACCTCCCTCGATATTTCTCTCAAGTTACATGCACGTAGCTGTAAAGAAATAAAATATAGCGCCAGCATTTTGTCCCTTGCACCAATGTGCAATGGGGTATACGGAGGAGTGGCAGGATCTTATGACGACAAGAATTACAAGCCAGTAAGTTACAGTTCTCATGCACACGACTTGTAACCATGACAGCGCGACTGCCACGAGGTTCAAAGTGGTATTTCTTTTACGAAACTATGGCAATCTGTGGACCTTGGTTGTTAATCAATGGAAAGGTTGTACTTAAATCCGTGTGGAAATCCGAGCACGATGTGTTACGTTAGCGTCAGCCGTCAGCAATGATCTTGAGCAATCCGTATCATATATTGAATGACAAACAGATCGGAGGGAAAACATTCTAACAATACTAAAAATTGCTTCACGTGGGATATATTAACATTATAAGAACGTGCAAACACATTTGACTAAACTATCGCACAGCTGTTTAGTCTCCTTTGATTCCTATGAACTTACGTGGCGGTACGCACACTACTCGATTTTTAGTTTTGAAAGTAAACAGTTGACTTGGCTGCGAAACAATCGACAATCGCAAACCGTGGTGCGACAATTTAATCAAAGGTGTGCCCTCGTTCTTAGTAAGATAAGAACGATTTAATGATTCGATATACAAGATTTTGTCACCTCATTACTTAACATAAACCCTTGCTAATGCATTCTTCCTTTCGCATGCAATTAAGTAATTTAAAATTATATAAGTTGAATCTAAACACGATGAAAAAGAGTTGTTAATCATACTAATATTATAAATGTGATAGTTTAGATGGATGTTTGTTAGAGTTTGTAGCCTAACTGCTGAACGGATCTCAATGAAATTTGGCAGAGATATAGCGGATAGTCTGGAAGAACATGTAGGCAACTTACTTTTTTTTAATTACACGCGGACGTAGTCTCGAGCGAAAGCTAGTTTGTCATATTTGTGAGTCTCTGGAGATGGTAGGCCTTAGTATTTTGAATTAATTTGCATATGTATTTTACAATTTTCGACTGTCTATGCTGAACAGCTGCTATACCCCAGCCCCTCCCACTCTTACTGAGTTACATGTATTAGTAATGTTTCTATTGTTGTCCATAAACGAGTTATTTGAACTATGTATTGCTTGCAACTTGCCATATCATGTTTTGGTGCACGCATATTACGCGTCTGTTCATAACAAGACCTCATTTCAGTACTTTGACCGCTAAAACTGCGATTTCCGCGAACATTTGCAGTTATTACCGCAATAAAAATGGCGACAAAAAGCTGTGTTTTTTTTCATGTTTATCAATGCGGGGTCATACGGCTATCTGCGGCGTTGATAAGCAGGCTTCCGTCGTCGCCCTGCATCCCACCGCACGTAGCCGCGCGGCCCCGCACAGTCGCTAGAGCTTTAACATGACCTAGATAGACTTTAGTTAGTAATTCTTAGTGACTACAGTATTTCCTGGCCTATGATTGCATTATACTGATACGTTGAAAATAGCCGGCAATATGAATCTAAGCTTACACACAGTGTTAGATATATGAACTTTTAAATACAAACTTAATAATATGACTGCTTTCGTATTAATTAATAAAGGCTTCTTTAACGAATATTTGGTGTGATAAGATGCTTCCTGATTGTTCAATAGTAGTGGGAATGTAAGGATTCCCTTACATGTAACATAGACCTAGGTTTTTAAGTTTCAGAACGTCTCAGTCGGCGCAAGTTAAGATTATCAGGGACACAAGAACTGAACTTGTGGATTATTGTCAAGAATTTTACTAATATTATAATTACAAAAGGTAAGGATTGATGAATGTCTGTTAGTAGGTAACGGATGTCTATGAAATTTGGCACAGATGTAGAACATAGTCTGAAACAATACATACTAAGTTTTTAATTTATTCTACTCTGATGAAGTCGCGAGCAAAAGTTCGTTATATATTATGACATGTTATTTTCGCAATGAATCAGAGTTGATATCATAATAGGAAGCGGTTGGTAGTGCAGGGCGGAGGGAGGGGGCGGCGGCCATGTTCCAAAATAACTGGAAGTCACATTGCGTCACATCCCTTAACATAAACTGTCGGCCTTACTTTGTTACTTACTCGCTCCCAGAGTCTGGTTATCGGAACATTCGCTTAGTACAGATACCTCATTACTGCACTTCAAGGGCGAGTCCCTTAGTGTTATTGATTACTAACGACGTGGCGTGAAGTAAAAGTATAATAATTAAATTTCTCCCGTGATTGTGCCTGACGGAGGGCTAATTTTAGTCCTTTTTTAAAGGCAGAGGTCGCTTCACTATTGCTGCGAATTCAGGTGACCGCTGGTTCGTTGGACAAGTAATGTTTTAAAAAAAAACTAAATGTACTCTCTAAAACGACGTTCTAAGTTATTTACGCACTTCAATTTCGGTATAAAATAATTAAAATCCCAGCAGATGATGATTTTTCAGTGTTACCAACTTAGATACGTAGATTCGGTCAGGAGGACGTGCGCGGGTCGGCGGGTTATCAAATGTTTAAAAATATTCATGACATCCGCCATCTTGCTCCCAATCTACCATACAAAAGCATGTTATAGTCAATTAAAATGTTAACGTTCGATTAAATTATCTATAAGATATACAGTAACTAAAAATGAGCATTTATTCCATTTCTGAGATTTCAAAACTGCCAACTGCATATTTAGTGTATAAAAAGTAAACCAGCCTTCCAGCCACTTACCTCTCATAACTAGTGTTTACTGAGGTCCGGTGTTAAACGACGAGTGTCACCCGCCAATTGAAATGTGAGGTGGCTGTGTCTGCTATTTAGGTCAATAGAAAAATATGTATGCCTCGCTCCCGGTCAGACAATCATTGTGTCCTTCAGTAATCAGAGCAGCTGTAAATCAATGCATTTAAATATGTCATCAATAACGACTCTAAACGATATATATAGTACACTTTATTGAACTGCAAGTTATTTGCAGAATAAGGTGCAGGAGATAATCAAAGTCTCAATGTGAAATGTCCCAAGTTCCAGTAATGCCACATAAGCTTGGGGGCGCTGATTTCGTTTAATATTTTTGTTATCTAGCACGTTTCGATTTCCGATATGGTAAGGAAGATATATTGAAATAAGATTGTTTAAATCTGGGTTTTATGTAATAGTAAATTGATATTTCGAATGTTTAGAGTTTATATTGTAGAATATTAACCCTAAACATTCGAAAAATTGTAGAATTATGCTTTCTCGCAATGCTTTTGCTTTTGTACAAAAAGTGGCGCCATCTATACAAGTAACAATGAAATTCACCTTTTTACTAGTCCGATGAGAATTAATTTAAAACAAATGAATAAATGATTTGTGTTTTTAACTAGAACTAATCGATAAAAAATATTTCAGTAGATTATAATGTTAGTGATGATGTCATACTTCTGTCGTATGTATGTACTGTGTATATTCGCCATGTCCTTACATCAGCCCGCGTCTGTATAATTCATCAACACATTAAATGTTACTTTTGCAAAATTATTAATTAATAACATCTGCAAATCAAATCTTTTATACGGATGTTAGAGATAATTGAGCTTATGTCTTATGTTTCTGACATTTCAAAATCGATATGCGTTTTGCGTTTTCATTGCGGCTGCTCTAGACAAAGATTCGCCTCAGATTCATTTTTACTTCGAATTGAACTTACAATTCAAATAACTACAACAAAAATAGAATACGTACGAACATAGATAAAAAAAGGTTTAACACACTTTTGTTAGTTTGTCCTCAATTAATGTACACTCTATATTTTGCACAACTGTCAATCAGCATTTGCTGACGATGTTTAAATTTCTTTATAACAATAGCTACTGTAACTTGACACGTGGATTTACGCCAGACTTTTCCAGGAATTTATTAGAGCTGTCGTTATACTTTGTAGTTATCATATTACGATAATTTTGATACCTTTATTATATTCGAAGTGAATTAATTCAACTTTCCGTTGTAACACTCAGAAATAAAATTTAGTTTTGATAGTTCCATGTGTATTTAGATAACCTCAAACTATTTTCTTTATATGATACTAGCTTTCGCTCGCGACTCCGTTCGCGTGGAATTAAAAAAACACAAGGGAGTAGCCTACGTGTTCTTCCAGAGTATCCTCTACGTCTATTCCAAATTTCATCGAGATACGTTCAGTCGTTTAGGCTACAAACTTTAACAAACATCCATCTATCCATGTAAACTTTCGCATTTACAACATTAGTAAGATGATGCCAGGGTAACACTTTACCAGTAGACTAGGATAGTGCAGTTAGACAATAGCTCTCAATAACTGGACTGGCATTCTAGCAAACTGACGTCAAATTTAAACCAAGCATAAATATAGAGAATTCAGATGTATTCGATTCTTGTTTCGTCCGGTAGGGGTCGCTTTCCGTCATACTGCGTTGTAAGCCTAGAGGCAACGCCCTGGAAGGACGACGCTCGCACAATATCAATCATCACGACTAAATACTATTATTAGTTAAATAATAATTATTAAATTATAGTCAACTGTTGTCGGAGAGGAGAGAATATCTAGTCCCCTAATTTCATAGATGAAAATATTATGATTTTATAACAACACCTTGGTGCGCTAACTGTTTCTAGATATCAAAATATTATCTATTCTCTCAAAGCAAATCGTTGGCTTACCATTCGTGTGTACATAAGCTTCCAAAACAATCTGACGTAAGCGTAAACTCTATCCGTGTAACTTTCCTCTTTGTTTATGACAATAAACACTGAACATACTTAGTCCGAGACAAAAGATGAGCATCCTTAATGTCTCTATGGCATATTATGTTTTAACTGTTGCTATACAAGTATAAAAACATTGTTATGTTTTCCCAGTACATTGTATGTGAAAACATCTTTACGGTTTCTTGGGATTTAACGTTCGTTGTGTATTTAGGTTACCTAGATCTTAATAACAATGCATTGCATCCGTGCATCTGTTTGCCTGGTAGACTGAAATAGAACCACCTTTACGAGTGTGGCTACCGCCGCCAGTTTTGAGCAAGTTTCTACGAAGTCTCGGTCGATGCGCGGATGTTTACTGTTTGCGCATGCGCCGGTCTGCTACCCACGTATAGTACCTACACCGCCCGTCTAGACTATATGAAATACAACGCAATATGTAAAAGGTTCATTAGGTTCCCGCAAAATCTAATAATTCACATCAGATAAAACAATAGACACACAAAAAGCCATAGTTAAATAAAAGAACTCATTTAAAACTAGCGAATAGATTCACCGTATTTATGTATAATTTTTTGTTGCGTTATTTTGTTGCTAGAAACAAGTGACGTTCAAGTTTTATTTGTAAACTGATCTCAACATCAACAAACATCGAGCTCAGGAAACATGCGTCAATGTTGATTTCTTTTGATGTATCATTGAAAATGATATTGTCAGTATTTATAACAAAAATTATTCTGATATTACGATAGAAAACGCTTGAAAATATCTAATTAGATCTTCAACGGTAAACCACAAGTATGCCACTCCTTGAGCTTCAATATTGCTGTGGTGTGAAGAACTTTTCGTTCGAAAATTCGTTTAATATGATTTCTCTCCACATATAATATGGTTTGTCTGACTGTCGTATCATCGATGACATCATTATAGCTTGGTTTATTAGGTCACAGGCATAAAAGCCGGCAGCTCTCATTGTTTACGATTGCTGTTCATAAGAAAACAGTTTGCTTTAATTTAAACACAACACGTTAGTAATACCGACTTTTTTCATTTATCCTGTTATGCAATACTTTTAATACGTTCACTAGAAACTAGAAAAATTACTTTAGTTTGTGTAGATATTACGTCTATTTACAAAATATTCTCTAAGGACCCTGCTCTATTTTATGTTAGATTTAGCTTTTATTACCTTTAGTGTGTATAAATTACAGTTTGTTGTTTTGTTGCAGAATTCATATACGATGAGGGGACGATTGGTGCTGCTGGCTCTGCTGGTGGCAATCGTCTGCACCGCAGACGCAGAGGTGAGCCCTCCTCTATCAACTACCCTCTATAATCTGTGCTAATCGATTGTAATGATACTGAGTAGTGAATGCGATTGACAGAGACACCGTCGTCGTCACCGGCGGCCGCGCACGACGACCACGGAGTCGCCGCAGCGGCCGGCACCGCCGCGCGAGGAGGCCGAGGCGGAGCACCTCGAGTTGGGTATGGCGGAGCGCCTCGACGAGCGCCGCTTCCAGGTAGTTGTATTGCGGGAACCCGAGTATCTGCATTTTCTTTCATGTAACGAATCACAGTCATATATAAAAACTTTATTTTCAGGAATCTGAGAAAGCACGAGTCAATGAAATTCTGAATGAAAACTCAAACGAAGGAAATTCTGACAACGAAGTGTTTATTGATGGTGAGTGCTAACGGTTAGCTAGAATAGTTTGTGGTTGCTTTATCAGATGAAGACAACTATAAATTTTGTTCGTCATGTGGTCAGACCCCTGCCTGAAGGTGCACTGCAGCGCTGGCCGTGTCTGTGAGATTGACGAACATGGAGACGCCGTCTGCAACTGCATCAAGGAGTGCCCTTACGAGACCGACTCCCGCCGCAAGGTATGTACCATGTACCATTTCATAACTAGAGAATTAAACATGGTTTTATGCAGCTTCTTTATTGGGCATTTGTTTGTATGGAACAGGTGTGCACGCACCACAATGAAACGTGGTCGTCTGACTGTGAGGTGTACCGCCAACGCTGCCTCTGCCTCGACAACTCGGAGTTGTGCCGCGGCCCGCAGTACCACCACGTGCAGATCGACTATTACGGCGCCTGCCGCGAGTTGCCCGTATGTACCCACACATTCCCAATGCATATCACCACAAGTAGAAAGTAGACCAAACCAGCTTGTTGTTCAGCTACTCTCAACAGTAGAACTTGCAGCTACTTTACCAGTCTTGTAACATCAGGCGTGCACGGAGAGCGAGATGTCGGACTTCCCGCGGCGCATGCGCGACTGGCTGTTCAACATTATGAGGGACATGGCGGAGCGTCGCGAGCTGACGCCGCACTACCTGCAGATGGAGCGCGAGGCGGAGTCCAACCTCACGCGCCGCTGGACCAACGCCGCCATCTGGAAGTGGTGCGACCTCGACGCACACGACAATGACAGGTCAATAAAATCATATTATTGCGCAAAACGGAACGTATGTATGAAAGAATTAGAATAGTAAGAGAAAAAAAGAGAGGATTGACCAAAAATATTACGGATTGACTACAATGAGAAAATGTTTCATTTGTAATTTTTTTTGTTTTCTGCTGCGCGACATTTTCATTGTAGTCAAGTAATATAACAGAGAATCAGTTTAAAGGTTATACCGAGATAGTTTATCGGTAATGTTTAAAAAACCCTGACCAAGGTGCCCTTTGCTGCAACATTGATAAACCTTATCATTTTTTTAAATTTCGGTAATTATATAACAGTACTTAGGTATTTTATGAGTAGCTTATTATTTCGTACATTTATAGTTTCATATGACACAGCTAAACGATTTTTTTTCATTATTACTCTTCTTCCAATCACTAATTCCGTCTCTAAATGTAAATCAATATTGTGATAGATTCGTATCCCGTCACGAGCTGTTCCCGATCCGCGCGCCGCTGATGGCTCTGGAGCACTGCATCGGGCCCTTCTTGGACCTCTGCGACGAGGACAACGACCATCGCATCACGCTCGCCGAATGGGGCAAGTGCCTTCAGCTCGACGAGGTAACAATCATTTCATTCCGCCCCAAGCCAATAGGGCATCGAATGTGCAATTCAAATTTTTAATTTTCAGATATTTTTAAAATGCTACAAGTATTTAAAAAAAAAACACGTTACGTTTCACGCATTAAAATATTCCTGATGTTCTTGTTCGCAGTACGAGCTGGAGGACCGCTGCGACGAGCTAACCGACGAGGCCTCTTAAATGTTTTTTGTACAAAAAATTTATAATAAATATTAACAATTGAATACTTTTAAATAACAAATTTGTCATTCATAATAAAAATCTGAGATTTTAGTAATAATGTAGATATGTATATTATAAGATTCTTTATTTGCTAAGTTTCGGAAAATCCTGAAGAAAAAACAGTGTGCCTTTTAAATATTATTCTATAAAATTACACTGTATTACATTAAAAATATACAGTGACATTAAAATGTATAATATAAATAATTGACTACTTACACTGTTAAATGTTTCACGGTCGTGATTTCAAACCAAAGTTTATTATGATTTCAAATCAATGTTATAATAAAACATCTTTTCTAAACATGTAGATATCTTTATTGTGTAATAGATAATACCAAGTTGAAAACTACTACTGAAATATGCATTTAATATAAATGGCAACACTGTGATTGTACAACCAAAAACTTTTGTAATTAATTTGGATAATTTTAGTGTTTTTAAATAAAGTGTTCATTTTCTAATAAAACACTCTTTATTTACAACCTTTCTTGTACGAATGAATAATTTTTGGGTAGTAGTTTTTTTTATTTGTGTTCTTGCATAATTTTCTAAACTACCTACATCAAAAATTTTAGAACATACAATTTGCAACATGGAGCGAAGATAACTAAATTGAGGTTCCACTGAAATAATAAAAAAATACACTATAAGTTAAGCTACTAAAAAGTTTTGTGCACTTATTTATAACAGATTTAAAACTCTCCTCAATCTTCCTCTCCCTAGCAAATATTCTGGCTTCGTCATTGCTCATTGAAATATAATTTCGCAATGTATTTGCTACGCAAGCGTAATATATTCGTTCGACATAGCCGTGCAACTGTTCTTATTATTATGCAAACAAACGGTTAGAAGTGGTACGTAACAAACGATCCCGTGTACCTGGGATGAAACACTCGACTTGCAGATATTAAGGTCAGATTTCAATAAATTGTTGAGAAAGTAATTAAATCTTCGATCCCTTGACGATTTCTATCGAATAGCCAAAAAAACATAAGAATTTCTTTATTTTCTTAAATACTATTAAGATAGCTTATACCTAGATCATGTAGGTTGAACATTATCATAGGCCTGGCACTGGCATGTGTTATATGAGCTCACTGAAACCAGTTAGTGTAAAGTGTAAACACTATATAAATATTTTGCTAGTTGTGTACAATCAATGATTGTAATCGCAACTAGCTTACTTTACTGGCATAATGTAAACCAGGCATTAAACTCACCTTTGGAATTATCATCAAACACAAAGACAAAAGATTTTGTAAGCATATTATGTTTTAGATTTACCGAAAATTTTAAAAATGAAAAACCAAGACGTTTTAGTACGTTTAAGAATTATTTTTATAGGAACGTATTTGTTTCAAAAGCAAATAAAGCATTTGTATAGTATGCTATGTTGAAATGGAACGTTATAAAAAATGGTTTCTAGATTCTCCACCGCTTGGCTTGGCAGCTCTGCGCAGGCCCGCCATTTTAACGTTTACTGATTGGCTAGCGCTTGAACAGTTGTTTGTTTTTACGACACATCCGGCCGCTTGCAATTGGCCAACTTCGTTGCCGCTGCCAGTGGCGCGGCTCGGCGCTGCCATCTTTGTATCAATCTTGTCGATTTTGCTTGGCGCCTTTCCTGTATAGGTTGTTCACTGTAGTGGTAATAGTGTGTTACACGTTTCAAAATGGTGAGTTTTACAAGATTTCGTGAAATCAAGTTATTGTGATCGTGTTTTTATTGTGTATTTCGATGAATCATCATGTGAATTACATCCTGGCAAAGTTTCAGCTTCGTAGGACAAAAATTAATAGGTTTTTTCACGATTTTTAGGCTGGTGGTAAAGCGGGTAAAGATTCAGGCAAAGCCAAGGCTAAAGCAGTATCTCGATCGGCTAGGGCAGGACTGCAGGTATGTTAATAAGCCTTTTTAAATTATTTTATGAATTTTCAGAATCAAAAATACATCAAATTCGTTCTATATCGAAATGTTATAAAATTGAATAATACGTATGACCTCTTCAGTATGGCGGCGGCTAAGAGTGTCAAAGGGAAATAATCAATGAATGTTTAGAAATAAATGACTCATTTTTCAGTTCCCTGTGGGAAGAATACATAGACATCTTAAAAATAGGACAACAAGCCACGGCCGTGTTGGTGCTACGGCCGCAGTATATTCAGCGGCTATTCTGGAATATCTAACTGCCGAGGTAAGCAAGCGACGCCTTGTCAACATGGCGTCGGTCCGTGGGGCAATTAGAATACAAAATTACTAATGATTTCTAGAATCTATTATATCTATTTATGTTTTTCTGGCTTCAAATATTTAATTTTTATCGTTGTATTTACATAATATGTTTACTACTGTGGTTGACAGGCACTGTTGAAGTCTATCATTTTTGGCGGGAAAATAAATATTAATTCTTTCGTAGTTTAACAACAAATTACAATGAATTTTAAATGTGGATTAAGAGTTTTAAGGGAAAATCTATTCAATAAGTATAATTTAGTCTCTAAATAGGAACAACAACAAATAATAAATTTGGCGGGAAAATGACGATAAATAAAGATGGGCATAGTTTTAAACTTCAGCGACCTGAGATTAAACTATTTCCTAATAAGTAATCTAAAAAAGTACAGACGTAAGAGAGTACGTTACAAACTTTTTATCGGCCTAAAATTTAGTATGAACACGTATGGAGCTGCGCATATTACACCGATTTTGTTTTAAAAGACTGGAGTTACAGGCCGACTTGATTAAATTACAAATTAAACTAAAAGTCAATAGTTTGTGTGCTATTTACTAGTTTAGATTTTTACACTGGTCTAGATCTTGTAACCATATATTTCGAGTTATATAGTCAGGATGTCTCTTACGTGTTCTACATAGGCAGCTTAAAAGTTGTTTTAATTACGCGCGGACGAAATTCCTTGCAAACGCTAGTTAATACATTGAAATATTTAAAAGTAATTGATTTACTTTACCTTATTGCACCTTATGGTGTTTTCAGGTATTGGAGTTAGCGGGGAATGCATCCAAGGATCTAAAAGTGAAACGCATCACCCCCCGGCATTTGCAGCTAGCTATCCGAGGAGATGAAGAGCTGGACAGTCTAATCAAGGCCACCATTGCGGGCGGTGGAGTCATACCTCACATACATAAATCCCTTATTGGCAAAAAAGGTGGCCCCGGAGCTCCAGTTTAACTGAAGTAAGTCTCCTTGTACTGGCTGGATTAAATATTTAAAAATGTAATATGAACATCGCTACTAATGTAAGAATATGTTGAATAATAATGTGTATATAAAAATTTCATTTAAAACATACTTGTGTAACTCGTACAACAGTACTAAAAGTATATATTGGTATTTCGTACAAGCTTATGTAACTCATTGAATTTTTGGAATCGGCTCATTTGTTGCATTTAAAAATAAAAATTTTAGTATAGTTAATATATGTTGTGACTTAAAGTCCTATATTTCAGATTATTGTTTGTTCTATTGTTGACCTCAGACCTTAAAGCCTTTCTCTACCACCTTTAAAGATATTTGTATTGCTTAATCTTTTGTTTCAATATAAATATGTATTACTTTTATATCTTTAATACTGTAAATTGTAAGTTAATGATACAAGTACATAATTATAAGCTGCTAATGTATGATTGATTCGGTTTAACATAATTTTGAGTTAACTAAAATACTATTCAATTTATGTTTATGGTTGTAGTCTCTTTGTGAATTTGTTACTACAGTAGAAAATTGATTAACTGTCATTGACACCTGGATAATTCACAGTTTTAACTGAATGGCTACAATTGAGCAACTGTAGTGGGTTAAAAGCCTGCGATGAATACACAGTTCCGGTAGTTTTAACAGAAGTGTTGAACTGTTCAGTTAAAACTGTATTTGTTTAGGCCAAATTTTAAGCAGTTCAACTGACAGCTAATTTTGCCTACACTGATAGTTTTAGTCTATGTACAACTGAGTTTATGTAGTGGGCTTAATGTAGAATTTGACCTATTTCAACTGTTTTTGTTTGTATAATGTAATTTTCTGATTGTAGGTATGTGAAGGTGAGAGTTGCATTTGACAAGGAAGTTTTCAGCATTGTATAATTGAAGGCCCATCAATAAACATAGTTTTCTATAACGGTAGTGATGTGGATAAGTGGAGTGACATCATAAAACTGTCTGTCAGGACTATATAGCTAGTAAGACCTAGGAAATATTTTAATATTAAGGAGATTTAAAAATATAAATGTATTAGAATAAGTTTTTAAATTTTTGGTTCAACAAATATAGTTTATTTTGCTGGTATTTGAGGCAGTCACATTGTCACCGCCCTCAGCCTAATGCTGCAATGTTTGCTATTTCTCTATAAAAACATATAAAAATTGTATTAAGTTTGTACTCTGTTACATTTACTATTTAGTACTTTGATTTGTAATTGACAAATTGCTTAATGCAAAATTTTTTTTTCATTATTGTTCAAAGTAATTTTGGTATGATTGAACTGTTATATGGTATAAGAAGTGTATTTTGATCTTTAAATATATTGAAGAAGCACTGATGTTTGTTTATTCATATTATTTGTTTTATTTTTACTTCCCTATTATTTAGCCATTTTTGACTGAGCTAACAGGTATAAGTCTTTTAACTTTTTCATTTTTACATGTATCCCAAAATATCATGTAAATTAAACTGAATAAAAACATTTACTATAAACCGACTTATAAATCAGCAGTTTTACATTTTATCAACGTAATGACGAGATACCTGGGGGACTTTGTAGAAAACCTAGTATAAATACATATCTAAACTATACGTACAACCAGTCTTCGTAACTACTTTTTCACAATTTCTATTAGGCATAGATTCCCCAGGAAACTAAATACAGGGAATCGGTATTTCTGGTCAAGCTTTAAATGGCTCTCAAAAAGTGTGACTATAAGCTCTTTATAAGGTGTTTAAGCTTGTGTTCGTAGAATGTAGTGAAAGGACCACGCAGTCTGAATTACAAAACTCAACCAACCATCTATGGAATTTAACTTATCCTAAAATACGCCCCCATGTTTTATACATTTTCCGTTATTATTAGAACTATATAAATATTACAAGTTTGATACGAATGTCCTACTTTTTAATATTTTTGTCATTTTAATTGTAAAAATATTATTCATCTGTCTGTGGTTACATCTGTTTGATTATTGTATCATCTGTGCTGAATCTCCATTTTGTTGATATCGTTAGCGTGTCGTTTTGCAATATTGAAGATTTTAGAAACTTGATAAAAGTAATAAATGTTCATATAATCCTTAAAACGTGTGTATCGCTATTTATGGTAATAATTGAAAGGTGAAATATCCGCGCTTAAAGCGTTTCCACTACATTTTTAATAAATCTTTCGTATATAAGTTTTCAACATTAGTAATAAAATGAGTTCAAGACACCGGGAGCGAAGTCGGTCTCGGGATCGGGAACGCCATAAGGAACGTGACAAGACCAGGGATCGAGACCGGGATCGGGAGCGTGACCGCGATCGTGACAAGGATCGCGAACGTGACAGGGACCGCAACCGGGACCGCGACAGAGACAGGGACAGGGAGCGACATAGATCGAAAAGGTAAAATTTTGGGCAGTTTCCGCGAATTCGCTGTGGTACCTAATTTTCCATTATTATAAGGATAAAATATTTTAGGGACAAAGAGAGAGAGCGGAGTCGCAGCAGGGAGAGGCATAAGGAAAAACGACGCAGTCGCTCACGGTCCAGAAGTCGCAGCCGCGGCAGGAAATCTAAAGACAGGTATACCGACATACAATTAATGTTAGCTTTAATGCTCTTAAACAATGTGAATGCTATAATTTGTCTCGTCATTACAAACTTGTATGATTTAAAATGTAGTGTTTTGTCCAGAGATGGCACCATAGCTCTGCTAGACCAGATGGTGGGCACAACCACAAAGGCAACCTCTCGGCAGGTGACCACAAACGGGTCCATCAATCCCGCCACACAGGCTGCCATACTTGCAGCTGCTGCTGTTGCACAGGTATTTAATAATACAATTGTAGGGTGGTGATGGAATTGATTAAAAAGATTTTAACATAGACAAAATAACAGAATAAATTATGTTGACTTTAAAACTTGTTTTCTCATGGAAGATTGATATAAACAATAAGCTGTGGATGTCACTTTTAATAATTTCAAGGCCATATTAGTGAAAAAAAAAAATTGTACCTACTTTGTAAAATGTGCTCTTTTAACTTATTTTATTGTTCTCTCTGTCTGTTTAAATATGAATTTTGTCAGTGTGAAGCTACAGTTGTGATAGTTTATATAGCAAGAGCTATGTAAACAGTAAGTATTTAATTTTAGTACTTATTCAGAATCAGTTGATGTCTCATCAAATAATTAATCAACAATTGATTACTGCACTTTGTAATGTTTAATATGTAAATACAATGTTGGGGATTATTACTTAAATAGTTGTAATTTCAAATTACGGTTCAATTGTTGATTAAATTCATCGCCATCATTTTGTTGATTGTGAAAGATTGCTTTTATATTTAAAACTAATAAATACTTCATTGCTAATAGCCATGTAGTGTTCTTTTTATGTTGTCAAGAAAATTAAAACATTTTGTTTTAATAATTTTTATGTGAATAAGCTTAGATCGCTTGTCACTTTTATGTTTTTACAAGGGTCACCACTTTAGGTATTCATAAATCATAGGCAATTGTATAGCAACCTTATGTACCTAAGTGGTGGTCCTACAAGTATATAAGTTCTGACGTGTTTGTGCGGCGCTTGCGTGAACAGACGTTTGTGGCGCAGCGGCGCATGGCGGCGCCGGTGCAGCCCGCCGCCGCCGCCGCGGCCGCGCTCTCCGCCGCCTCCGCCATCCCGCCGCCCACCTCGGTGCAGCAGAAGCTGGAGCAGCTGCAGGCGCGCTCCGAGTCCCGCGACTCCCGCTACCGCAGCGAGAAGCGCGACGACTACCACCCCGACGACGACAAGGATGACGGACAGGGTCAGCCTCACACAATGCACTAACAACAACCACATGCACTGAAACAAAACCACACGAAATTATAAACTTTTCAGTTCTTACTACAAGTGGCTCCTTTCTTATTGTAATTTGATTTAATTTTTAAAATGACCTTAAGATTAATGAGTTAACAATGTATTTATTTTTGTACTAGTGATCAGCCTTAAATTCACCGGGTGGCAACGAATATTTCACATATCTATGCCCTTCCCGTTGGTATAATTGTATGTAACAAAGCCTGTTTAATGCAAACGATCAGTTTTTTCCTCTTTTTAGCTTTATGTGTTTGTCTGCAGGACCGCCCGGCGAGACGGCGGCGGAGCGGCGCGCGCGGCGGCGGCGCACGCGCTGGATGGGCTCCGAGCACGACAAGACGTTCATCCCCGGCCTGCCCACCGTGCTGCCCTCCACGCTCACACGCGAACAGGAGGAGCAGTATCTACGTAAGTGTACCTCACCACACCACCGTCACACCAACCTCACTCCACCCTCACTCCACCCTCACTCCACCCTCACACACACTGACATCCTACTCCCTACATCTACATATAAATGTAATGGGAACCCCCATATCTGTTTATATGTTTATGTTTGACTATTTTATATAACTATATTATATTAATACAAAATGTAAAAAATCTGTTTAAAAGGAATGATTTTTTTTAAAACAGAATTTCAATATTTTTGTATTATTATCTATTATCCCTAAATTATAGACTTTTGTTGTTTTTATTATTATAATTGTACTATTGTGTGTTATGATATCTTTTTAATCAGGTTATGTTCATTCTCAGCAAAATTAATTACTGTTTGTCAGTTTTTTGTTGTATATGAAATTTTAATGATTATGATAATAGTTTAATGAAATATGGCTAAATCATTTTTATCCTATCATTTATTCATTGTAATTAAAAGATTTCAGGTTTAATCATTTTGATATAATATAGAGACGGACTCAATCCCAGGCAGCGAATGATTTTGTCTTCGCAAATTGCTTCCGTGTTAGAAATGTTACTCGTAACAATGCTGTTTTAATAAACAAGTCAATTAATATTGGAATTAACAAGCCTTATTCAAATTATAATTATGTCTTTTCTAAAGGTGAAAAGCAAATAGGAAAATTAATAGAATCTGCCTTCATCAGGTGTATATGAATGTTAGGTCTTATTTTGATAATGGACAACTCAACTTGTTTCAGCTTTAATACGTTTTTTCAATATATCCAATGTGTTTAAAATGTAAGTTTTATTAGGTGTAGTGTAGAGTAGGTAGTGTAGTGTGCGGCGACGTATCTAATGATTGGTTGTGTCCGCGCGGCTAACCGGTTGCCTTGCAGTGCAGCTGCAGATCGAGGAGGTCTCCCGCAAGCTGCGCTCCGGCGACCTCGGCATCCCCGCCAACGTGGAAGAGAGGTTCGCCACTTACACCAACCACCACCACCAACAACCACCAACCACCACCAACCACCAACCACCAACCACCAACAACCCACAACATCCACTGAGTATAGACAATAATAATTTTAATTACATTTTATATTTTAGATAAACGAAATCATACGCAAGTTAATTTAGTTTTTTTTTATTTGTATGTCTTGATAGCAATAATATTTAATCCGTGGTTGCAGGATCGACGGCCGTCGTTGATTGAATACAATAATAAAATTAATCAAGTAATTGAGTTAAATTGCCTACTAATGTGCAGTTTTCATTTTTGCAGGTAATGCACTGACCGTCACTATGAAATATAAAATCGGTCTAATCAGTAATAATTAAAAACTTTTTTCAGCTGAAGTTTAATCTATTATTTTCAGCGCTAATAAATATTAAAATTTCAGGTTAATAATGAATACTTTTTTCTCAGGGCTTTAGGAAATGTTTAGGTCTATCTTAGGTTTACCGGTGCACTATCATTATAATGATCATTATTTTTTAAAAACTGGTTCTATTCATTTATTTTTAATGAATAGAAGAAAGCTTGAGGTTTGAGAGTGTGTGGTATGTTACAGTGGAGTGGTTTACTAAATTTAAAACTTTTTTTATACAATGAAATTTGATAACTATGGTCCTAGTTCAGTGTTTCAACTATTCTTTTTTTTTTAACAAAATTAGCTTTAACCCTCTTTCTCTAAATTAGTAAAATTGCAAAAGATTCACACAAACATAAATATCGATGACGTTTGCAATCACTAGTGGGCATTATGTTTTGTTTATAGTTTTAGTATAGACATATCGATGACATTCAACTCGATTTATTCCAACAAATACTTTAATGTGGAAATGTAAATGTTTGTTGGTTGAGTTGCATGCGGTCGATGTCAGAGTCGCTTGGTGTAGTGCGGTGTAGTGCGGTGTAGTGCGGTGCAGAGCGGAGTGGTGTAGAGCGGTGCGGTGTTGCAGGTCGCCGTCGCCGGAGCCGATCTACTCGACGGACGGCAAGCGGCTGAACACGCGCGAGTACCGCACGCGCCGCAAGCTGGAGGAGGAGCGCCACCGCCTGGTGCAGCGCATGCACCAGATCAACCCCGAGTTCAAGCCGCCCCCGGACTACAAGTACGACACCTCACGCCACGCAAACAAACAATGCCACAATGTGGCATAAACTTGTTATGGCTCTTTTACGCGCAAGAGTCAAATACTCCCATACTTGTGCTTTCTTCCTCCTTCAGTGTACCCATTAAGCCCCTCTCAAGTTTAAATTGTGTAATAAGCAGTAACAGTTTTAACGTTACTAGCGTTCACGACAAGATTTTTATTATTCCCCCTTTTTTATAGTATTTGGGGATGTAAACAGCCCCCCTAAAACGCCTACCCTGGTATCAGTAATGTAACGATGTATAAATGTGTTGTGTCAGGCCGCCCATCATCCGCGTGCACGACAAGGTGATGATCCCGCAGGAGGAGCACCCCGACATCAACTTCGTCGGCCTGCTCATAGGACCGCGCGGGAACACGCTTAAAGGTAACACAAATATTTGTGTTTTGACTTGTCGATATCTTGTGATGGTTATTAAATGTTCCTGTGACGTGTTACAGCTATGGAAAAGGAGACGGGCGCCAAGATAATAATCCGTGGCAAGGGTTCGGTGAAGGAGGGTAAGGTGGGCCGCAAGGACGGGCAGCCGTTGCCCGGCGAGGACGAGCCGCTGCACGCCTACATCACCGCCACCAACGCGGACTGCGTCAAGAAGGCCGTGGAGAAGGTGCGCGATATTTACTCCAATTTGTGATAACTTTAATGTACTTGTTATGTTAGTGGTGTACAGCAGTGTAGAGTGTATATTTTGCAGATCAAGGAGGTGATCCGCCAGGGTGTGGAGGTGCCGGAGGGGCAGAACGACCTGCGGCGCATGCAGCTGCGCGAGCTGGCGCAGCTGAACGGCACGCTGCGGGAGAACGACGGCCCGCGCTGCGCCAACTGCACCGCCACCGACCACAAGACGTGGATGGTAACACCGCCTTCTACCGCTACCGCACTCCACTGCGTACACGAGTGTTATGTGCTTCTTGTGTTGTGCAGTGTCCGGACAAGCCCAACGTGACCAACAGCATCGTGTGCTCGTCGTGCGGCGGCGCGGGCCACATCGCGCGCGACTGCCGCGCCAAGCGCCCCGGCCAGGGCCAGCTGCTGCACCACGCCAACAAGGTGCGTCTCACACCGCACACACGCCTCACGTAACGCAATGGACTTGATTGGATCGTGTTGTTCAGGCTAAGATCGACGAGGAGTACATGTCGCTGATGGCGGAGCTGGGCGAGGCGCCGCCGGGGGCCGGGGGAGGCGCGCTGGGCGGTGGGCTGGGCGGCCCGCGCCGCGCCGGCCTCGGCCTCTTCCAGAACTCGCAGGCGCCGCGCGCCATCATGCCCGGTGAGACACTGACCTACATAAACAGCATTACTTACATTATACATTGTATTACAGAAAAAAACATATCAATGACGTCGTTTTGCAGCCAACCTGCCGGCCTCCCTGCCCCCGCCCCCCGGCGCCTTCCCGCCGCCGCCTCCGCCGCACGTGCAGGCCGGCCAGCCCGCGCCATGGCTCGGTAAGACTTCCTATCACTCCTTTAATTAGCAGGTTATTTCGATTGCGAGCGTTTTACAGAATGTTACCGTTAATAATGTGTCATGTATTGCGTTGCAGCGGGCGTGGCCAACAACCAGCCGCCGCCGCCCGGCAGCGCGCCGCTGCCCGCCTTCCCGCCGCCACCGCCGCCCTCGCCGCGACACCCGCACCCGCTGCACCAGGCACGTGCACCACACCACACCACACCACACCACACTGCACCGCACCG
>DVQG01000067.1:0-21896 GCA_018231605.1 Papilio ambrax
GTGACATGATCAAGAAGGGAGTGATGACTGAGATGACGGATGATAGAGTTATTTACAGAACGAAAATCCGGCGCGCCGACCCTATGGGAGTAGGATAAGACAGGGGAGATGATGATGAATTTTTAATTGACCTTTCCTGTTTAGCTATATTAATCTTTGTAGATAAACATAACTACGTTATTAAGCTAACGGTCTGTTTCTAAGCAATAATAACAGTTTTCTTATCTCTAGTTTAGTTGTATCGTTTTAATAACTTTTTATTATTACCATGTTCTATTTAGTGTGTAACAAAGACGTAATCACGTGACCTCCCGCTCTCTGATAGTGTTGCTGTCACGTGTTTATTATATTAACGTTTTAAATGTAATCTAAACAAGGAATGTTAGTAAATTAACAAAAAAATACTTACATTTTAACTAAAGAAAAATTTTTAAAAATTCCCATAACTACTTCTGGGTCTGAAGATTCATTTGTTATTAGTTGGACGTCAGACCTACTTTGCGCTTCTCGGATCAATTACGACAAGGCCTTTGTTTTACAAAAAAGTAAAAATCTCAACGACCATAGAGCGGGTGGAGCGGTAGGGTAGCTATAATATTACGCGCCAAGTGCTATTACTGTCTAAAAATGTTTTTGTTTCTAAAAAGTTTTAGGATCCAAGTGGATTAAAACGAGATAAATTTTAATTATATTCAACAACAAAATCCTTTCTTATTGAAAGCTTGTGTCAAAATTGTTTTTATATTAAAACTCCATATGTTACATTCATGAACAAGTACATAGGAGAACAAAACGATTATGGATCAACATAAATTTTAAGATTTTATGTTTCACTTACAAAAATACATCTCAGAAAAATTTAAATCGATTATCAACGATTGACGTCACCGTTTTCGTATCAATATATCATCGGATCGTAATATTCACTTTCCCGAATAGTGCATTTGCTCTCCAAATAATCTAAATTTAACTGCAATGTAACTGTATTTCTATTATTCTTTCAGCTTACATCACAAAAAATTGACTCGATGTTATGCAAGATTGAATCGCAGAAAACTTTAACGTTCGTGTTAATGGTTTTTCGAGTTATCGCAGTTAACTTTATACAACAAGTTCATTGACCTATCACTCAGTTACATTATGTATATTTGTAAAGAAAATATTGTCAGCAACTATAGGAAAGAATACACATTAGGAAAGTCTGCTTCAAGCCAAGCGTGTATGCTTTCGTGTGTTGCGCTTCGGCACATGGCGTGGTTACGTGAAAGAATCGCGGAATGAACAAATTCAATAAATTAATGTCAATGAACTGGATGACAACGTAATTATTTTGGTAGGACGCGAAGGCCGCACGGCCTGCTGACCCGGTCGCGGCGACGTTGGCGCCATCCGGGTCACCCGCGCTAGTCTGGGAAGCAGAAACGGGACACCTTTACATGTAGGGCACTCCACCAACCACTCAAACAAGCATTTAAATACTTAACAGGACCAATAAAATATATGACAACTATCGCCTGTAATCTATAGACCTGTAGAGTCAGAGATAACATGTCTCCTCTAAGAGTAGATATCTCCTTAGATTACATATGTATGTACAAGTACACGAACAATCTTGGCGGTTAAGTGTCAATTTAATTTGTACAATATTGTAATATTGAAATTGATATATTCCAATGGCTGTTTCAAAAAGCCTTGTGTGTCTATTCGTTCAGCGAGTGTGCGGAAAATCATCCGTCAGACGTGTCAAACAGTATTAATGTTCGCGTGTGGCAGGGTGACGCGTGGGGTGCGGCGCGACCGGGGGTGGCAGGCTCTTGGTGACTGTAATGGTGGCGGTAGTCATTGCACCTCCAGTCGTTTGTGGGGCAACATGCAATCGTCATAAGCATCCATAACATGCAGCGAGTCAACTCGAGCTCCTCGGAGAGCTCCTTCTGGACGACAATAGAGCTGCTAGCTGACCGCGGCCGGCGGCGCTCCACCGCCGATTACGATGAAGTCACGATCGACCTGCAGCCGAGGACTACATCCGCCTTGAGGTTTACACTCTCGACATGCACATAACTTTTTTATCTCTGCACCGTACTACTCGCACGCGTTGTGACGAAATGTACCAATAATTTTAACTCATAAATCTTACAGAAACATTCTTTTCTGCAATAAATTATTTTGTTCCGATAGCTCTTAGTGTAACATCTCGGTGCATTTTTTATTTGTTGTCAGTACATGCGGTGGAATCGGTGTAAAAGTATTTCCTCTGAACGTATCTAAAAGGATCGTAAATCAGAGATGAATTACGGTCAGCGGATCTCGGACAGGTTTACGCTATCGAGACAAGCTTTGTTTTGGTTGAAAGTGCTTCGTAGGTTTTGACTACGTAATGTGTAAACATTGTGCGTCATTTGGACTTTACGCGCTTTTATTCTGACATAAAAAAATTCGCTTTTTCTTGGTCATTTCCGATAGATTATCGTGTTTAGAAAAATACTTTTGATATGATTATATTTTACTACTTTTTTAAAATATTTTACACTTGTTATGGGAGATGAAAAACTTTAAGTTGTGTATAATAATATAAATACGTTACCCAGATGTTACATCGATCTCGGAAATCCCATTTTATTTTATTATTCTCGGAAAGTAACGGCTCTATAAAACAGACCTACGTATGTATTTTTATGGTTGGTCGATGGGATAAAACGTCAAAGGGGTTTCGTCTATTCGCAGTTTATTTCAATATCAAATTATGTATATTTTCAATTTGTTTGTACGAACTTGAATCTCGAAATATTATCGGTTTAATTCCACGTTTGGTAGATCCTAAATGATTGTAGTTACATTTTGTGTTTGAATGTTGTTTTAAACTCACTTATTGTTAATGAGTGCAAAGTAGATGTTTGGTGAATTTTTTATCAAAATTTATTACCGCCTTTTAAATGAAAAGTAGGTAGTTAAACCGAAAAGAACAGTGAATTAATAAAGTAAGTAATTTAAAGTCTGGCTAGTGTAAAATTAAAGTGTTCTTAGAATAGAAATTTCTGGAAACGGCCATTTATTCTTTTAAAAAAAAATCTGATGTTGTTTATATCAAAACTCGCTTACTACAATGAATGTAGAGATAAAACTATGCGTAAGTGCAGATGAAAACTATGCTAATACCGTAAAATGGAACGAGCATTCACAAGCTGTTTAAACCCGTGACGTGAGTTTTATGGCTTTAAAAATATCACGGTATCCAATTTTATTGCTTACGATATAACGCCGTTTCGAACATCTTAAACGTAAACACATATTTATTCATTAAAGTAGTTTAATTTATCTCTATATTCTCAAGTAAAATTATCATTATTACTTGATTCAAGACGACATATATTATTTACATATGAGCGAATGTGTAAAATTTAGTTACTATTTAAAGTCTTTTACGTTAGTATACGTAAATATTTTAAATTTCTATTACACGGATGTTACGTTTTATTACCGTGCCATTTTCAACTCAGTCGATTTCTACTTTTGTATAACGACCCATAAAAATGTATGTATCAAGACTATTTATTTACCAGTGACTCAGAGCATTTCATCGGTGAGTTATCTCGAGAGCATTCTTTCCGGAGATTTAGGGCGTATTTACAGCAGGCGACCGCAGCGCACACGTGAGTGACACGTCACGTCGTCGTGTCGTCACTTATAATTCGGGCAGTGTGTAATCATTCCGGGAAACGACTTGCGTACATTTATGATGACCCCTCTGTCAGACTACTTTAGCAACTCACGCTTATCGAATGTTTTTAATTGCAAGCAACAAGCTTACGTATTTCTTATGTATATCTGTGTATAATACTAATATTATACACAGATATACATACATACATCTTACAGAGCGACTTCTCAAACCCCTAAGGGTTTGAGAAGTCGCTCTGTAAGATGTAGAGTAGTTTAAAGAATTTTTGTATTGCACTCTATTGAAATTTTGTTGGCGAGGTATGGACTATTGATAAGCACCATATAATTCAAAAAAGTTTTAAGTTTCATATTATGTTTTTTTAATTATATTTAATGATATCAAAATTCAACACAGTAGTGTAAAATTACACTTCGCCATCGCTTACCACATTTTTTCTCTGCTTGACTGAGATCGTTCAAAACAAAGTATTCCATGTTGTAAAAATGGCAACGTCTAAGGTTCCTCTGGTGTTGTAGATATCAAGATATCCATGGCGATACCTATGATCAATTAATATAGATGACGATATCCGCAGCACGTTTCCCCCATTTGATGAAAAAAAATACTTTTCTACAACTGTTCCAAGTAATAGTTTATCAAGACGGATATAAGATAACCTTCAGTCGACAAAATGCCACAACTATATTTTATTTCGTAAGGCAATCTTGATAATATACTAGCTGTTGCCCGTGAATCTGTCCGCGCGGAATAATAAAAAAATGTTAATTAGGTGTGTTCTTCATGACTATGCACTACATCTATGCCAAAATTCATACAGGTCTATGCAGACGTTTAATATATGTACCTTGTAAAACAACCATCCAAATATACAAACTTTCCCATTTATCATATTAAGATAACATTTGAACCGTTTAAATACATGCCGATATTTAATTTAACATTCAGCCCTCGGATTTTTTCTTTTTATTTTCTTTTTTACTTTATGATATACTGTTTACAAATACACTGCATGTTTCTTATAAATACTAATGGTCTATTAATTTTTATAAAATAAATAAGTGGATAATATTCCGCTATGCTAGAACTTTTATGAGATTTGAATGAGAAATATTAAAACCTAGCAAACTTAACTCAGTAATAATTATTATTATCACATGATTTTAATATTATTTTCCTTAAATGAGTAGGTATAAAGGTCCTCTTTGTATTAAACCGTATCATTAAGGGAAATGGAATGATAGTGTGATGCTGTCCGTTGTAAATGGGGAGGTCCCAGTGATATCATATGCTTTATTATCTGTGAACCTCAGCACTTAACTAAAATATTGATTATATATAATTACTCGTAATAATTTATGAAGTTTTTGATCTAAAACCACTTTCAAAAACTTTCACTATGTTTATTTCCAGGGTTTTTGAGAAACTGTTGTAAAATGTTTAAATATATTGACCGTATAGTCTTTAATTGGTAGCTATAAACTTAAAGACAAATCAATTAAAGCAACTATTGTAATATAAAATACAATTTACCAATATCACTCGCAACGCAGCAATTAAATTCTCACCCTTCTCTTCGTATTCGTGATGGTTTCCAACATGCAAGCGTAGTTTCGGAATATCGAATCGATCTTTAGAACTCGATTATTTTATAATCAACGAAAGATCTATCTTGTCCATCAATACATCGATTTATTGGAGGTCTATTTCCAATCTGTTCAGTCTATTCCCACCAGAGTACGTCTGTTCTTTATCGATTTGTCGGCTCCGTTCCGTTTCAAAGATTTAGATGATTGATAAATTGAGCCTCTGTCTATTTTATAACATTGATTACATTTTATTTTGGCAAATTTTCTAGTTTTAAGTTTTGTTCGGATATAATAAGATTTAAATTTTATCTAAAACTTTGAAGATTGCAAACAGCTGCAAAACAATTTCTAATTTCCTGTACTAAATAAATTCTCTATCAATTAATACCTAGGGGTTATAATGTTGATAATTAGCATTGATTTACACTGCTATATTAACTAGTAGTCTAAATATAGGGGAAAAAACTCTACATCAGACTTTGGTCTTACTTTGGTTCACCCTAAATAAATTTACACATTCCCCATATGTCAATAAAGGTTTCGTACACACATTGAAAGAGCTTTTTATGAAGCGACCAACACTGTAGCTTTTAATTTAGCTTTGTATTTCATTTTATTTAAAGAAACAATTGTAATTTCAGTATCTAGTACCGATAACATTATTGTTTTTTCTTAAAATTAAACGACTAGACACAGTAAAAAAATTATGATTGGCTCTACGCATGTGTTCTTATTGATGCGTGACTGTTTACAGTTGAAAGCGCCCTAATAAAGTTTTATTAACTAAATGTCTTTGTAGGCAGCGGCAAAAAGCGAAATAAGTCAAGCCTTACCGAGTTTTGGAGATTTATTAAACCATAAAGTCGGCTACCGCGAGTTTACGATGAGTCTGGCTTCATACCTTGACACACATTTATATCAATTTATAAATGCAATATAACATAAAATGTTAAGTGCGTGTTAATTTTAAATTTATCAAAAAGGAAAACGTCTTCGTTTTCCGACTATTAAAGTTAATTTAATTGAACTGAACATATCTAAAGTTGTGTTTAAATAAAATTTCTTATCGATAACTGAAAAGAGCTAAAACATATTTTAAACTAAATTTATCATGACACTGTTGACAAGTACTCCCTATCAACGAAATTTATACCAAAACCATAATTCTATACCATGTACTCGTATGATTGTCTGACAAACTTTAGCCACGCAATATAATGTGGCTTACATACTGGATAAATCTTTTGTTTATTATTTTTGCTTAAAACATCATCATCAGCTTGCCATTTTCCCTGCGGATGAACGTGTATCAATTAAATGTTAATTAGATATGGAAACATTAACTCGTAACTAATTAAAACAAATGAAGAAGACCGAGTGACTTCAATTACAAGACAGCAGGGAATAATACGATTGGAATGACTTCATAATGGGTTGGTTTAAGTGCATAATGTAAACATATCTTACCTGTATGTATGTATACATACATATCTTCGCCAAATCTCTGTGTCCGCCGAGTAAAGACAAACATTCTTGGTTAATGAATGGGGTCATGGCGTCTTAAATAAGCTTCCCATACCACTAGTTTAGAAGAACCAGCCGTATTTTAACAGTGGAAGAGGAATAAGATTCATCGTCATGTTGGTCTTTCTTTATTTACAAATTAATTCCATCTAAGTGGTAAGTGTGTACGTTGTCTTAGAGGCGACTTACATGTGGTGTCGGCGGGCGTACCTCACAGTACCAGGCTCGCCCTATATTGTATTACTATAGAGGTCTCAACTATGACACGAGCCACCGCGCGTCAAAACCACTAAAACTTTACGGCGAACGTGGCTAGACGGTAAGTCAGTCTTTTGCTCCAAGTCCAACAAAAATCGCAGCCAAAACGAATCGACGAACATTGCACCAGCCAGCGCGGGGCACGTAAGTAGCTTCTGCTGTTGAAGTGATGCTTTTAGATGCAATACTCAACATTTTCGTATAAACTTGGTTAATTTTATGACATTATGTGTTAAAACTATAACTAATTCGTAACTATTTAGTGCTCGCGAACGTTTTGATGCTGTTTACAATAAGCATAAAAATTATTATTTATTTATAGGTACACTGTATTTCAAATTTTTTAATGTTTTGCTCTAGCTTTCTGCACCCGCATGTGCGCGCCCGCCTCGAGAAGCACATGGGCTCCAACCTGGTGCGCCTCACCGACAAGACATACATGACGGACTTGGAGGAGATGATACGCAGCGTCAACGAGGAGAACCTCAACAAAAGAATATCTATGAGAGTCGTGAGTATCGACAGCAAAACAATATGCTAAGAAAAAAGAAAGAAAAACCGTAGTTGATGTTGTTAGTATGTATTTCTAAAATTAACTCCTTTTTACTAAAAGTAATTATGCCCACAGCTCGATGAGATGGAAAGACTGAAAAGATTGATACTGGTGGGTAAGACTCCCCTCAAGGAGTGCCCCCCCGAGCTCCACAATCACCCCGTGTTTGTGTTTTGGAGGATGGTGAACAAGGAAGTTGCCAAAGCGTCGAAGAAAAGAGCCGATGCATATTACAGGAAACTAAAATCATCACAAAAAGCTGATCAGGTATTTTTCCTCTGTTATATAAAGCTTATTTATTTGTGTTTTCACAAATAACTCTAAATTGATGCTGGTGACGATATTACGTTCAGAAAGATTGTGTTTTATATTCCTTATACTTTTCAACCTTACACTTTGATGTTTACAAGAAAAAAACTAGTTTTTAATTAACTACATTTCTAGACTATCGGTGAAGAAAGTGAAGCAGAAGAATTTGACGATGGAAGCTCAAAGCTCACCGCTGAGCAACTCCTTGCTAAATGTCAAGCCGATTTGGAGGAACGCAAACTAGCAGACATTGAGAATGGCGTCCGCTTCACCGACGAACAATTTGCAGTACTTAAATATGAAACCAACGATGTTAAAACATTAAAAAACCTTACGGTAATATTTTTACTTGATGTAATACGTATAAAAGAAAAACACACATGTTTTTAAATATAACGGGATAAAAATAGATAGCACAAATTGGATAGTATTCTTTGATTCTTAAATAATTATTTTTACATAACTTAGAATAGTCTAGATCCAACAAAATGATGCCAGGATGTCAAAAGGTCTGCACTATCGGCGCTCATTCTCCCTGCGGACCATTTAAGATTTACGACTTATATTAGATGGTGCACGAAGTAATCGACATTTTGTTTACATACAAGTAACAAGGCTCGTGTCAAACTGGATACAACCGGATATCTAATAACTCCGAGTGACCCCTAGCTCAGTTTGCTCCTTGATACCGAATACTAAACAAACAATCGTGATGTGCTACTGAGATCTTGAGTAGTTATGTTAAGACAATATTTTTAATTCTTCCGTTTACATGAATATTTAATTGATAGTTTTATGTTTTTAGTATAGTTAGGGTTATATACATACTTTAGGAAGGTACTGTTTTTCGAAGGTATGTATGTTTATATGTATTTTAACGATTTTAATGAGTGAGATAGTCATTCAATCTTTACCCATGCTTGCGCAGAGTTTCAAAGCCAGACGGTTTTATTAATTTTTTGTTTACCAATCTGTAGTTATAATTTACTATATAAACTACATCGAGAATGACAAACAACTTCACTAACTCTTCTTATTGTATTAAATATATTTTATAAAGTCTTAAGTTTTGATCGCTAATAACATGGTCGATTCTTGCCATTTTTTTACTTTTACTATTCGTTTGTTTTTGCATAGAAATTTTCTGTAACGTACAAATTGAAACAAACCTACAAAGTAAATCTTATCGTTACTTACTGTGGCTAGTTTAAACTAGAAACCTAGTCAAGTTCAAATGAATCACGATGAAACGTGATTAACCTTCCACGTATCACTCACTGGCAGACCGATAGTCAGGTTAATGCATACTGCAGTAATTGAGTTTTATAAATGCGTACAATTTATACCTATATTGTTAACCATTCAATTACATCATCTCTATATAGAAAAGAGTGGCAGATCAAATGTCTTTATCATCTTAAAGAAAAATCTTTCAAATACCAAATAGCGGTATTTAATGCTTTAAAAGTTTTTATTATATCGTAAATGTTGTTCCCATTTATATATGTACGAGTAATATCATATGCTAGTTTTTCGTCTAACTGATTTGCTCTCTGTTGTATCATACAAGAAATTAATAGAAATTTCTGTCTTCGAAAAATTTGGTACAATACAACCGTAGCAGGGCGGTCCCGGTCTGAGTTCTTTTAAGAACCGATCTTCTTTTATATCTTAATGAATGACAAAATATTTATACCTAGATACATATTGGAATAGGGCTTGTGGACAGTTAGTCATTTCTGATTAGTGTTACTATCAGCATACATTGTAGTTATCGTGTAAAAATCGCGTCCGGCAGATGGCGACTGTGCAGAGTCCACGCAATGCGGACACGAGCGTCAGTCGGTGTCATTGACATCTCTCTGTTGCTTGGCACGAATAAACAAATCTTTGTTCCGTAAACGTGATTAATCTTGAATTGTTGCTGACATTAGTAAAATGCGAAATGCTTCGAGAGAATGTGATCACAAAAATAAATGGATACTACTGTCACAAATCAAAAATAATAATGAAATTGCATTTGGCACTCTCAAAGAGAATACCAAATGCAATTTTGAAAACTGTTAAATCGTATGTATTCAAGTGTGTATACATTTTTACACTTGATTTCAAAATGTAGAACACTTAATTCCCCCGTCAAATCTAACACTACGTAAACTAAATCTTGTTTACTATGATACCGTTTGATGCCTTCTCCGATCGATGCAATGCCGATACTAAAATCTTTACGGACACTAAAACTTCTGTAGCAATTTGTTACTTGATAGGCTTATGTAACAACTTAATTGGTGGTTTCTTTTTTCTTTTCAGACCGTCGAAGAGCTCTACGCACTGGCTGACAAGATCATTGGCACTAAACGTATTTAATAAAAAACGTAACAAACAAGTCATTTATCTTTGTCTACTTTTGTATATTTATTACAACAAATATTTTTTTTACTAAGTATATGATTATGTGAAAAAAATTGAAATATACAATTATAAAAATTGTATAATAGTTGTAGTAAGTGATATATTGAAATGAAATAAATAAGGAAATGTTTTGTTTAAATAACTTTTTTATTTATCTATTCCTGGATTCATGTTATTTACAAGTATAACTACCAAAATAAGACTCTAAAAGAATGTTGTACTAATTAATGAAATGAAACACAATTTAATACGATTCTTATTTATTAGTTATTTTTTATATTAGATTCAACAATATTTTACAGAATTCAATTATTTCCAATTCTTGTATACAACTAAAATATCATTTGGATTTTTGTATTAACAGCTTAAATATTAACAATAATGAGTAAAGTATTAACAAGACATATTTACGTTAAACCAATACAGAATATAATTCAGATTTAATAACAAAAAAAAAATGAGGCGCCTCACTCTCTTAAGTTGACTAGATTTTGATTACTTTATTGAGAATTTGAGCGCTTATATTTCATAACATTACCTATCAAATGTATTTGTATTAAAAATCCTTATAAAATACATTAAACTAATTTGAACTAAATCACATGGAATGTGTTTTTAAAATACTAAAGTTTAAAGAATAAGACTAATATTAATGATCATGGTTACATTGTTGAGCTTACATATATAATGAAAACATCGACAAATTACAAAACAATATTGTTAGGTCAAAAAAGTCGTTATTAAAACTCCACTACGTAATAATAATGTAAGCAGAATACTCGGCTACTAAACTTCCATTTTAAATTACAATAATATTAATTTAGATCCAAGATTTTTCAGTAACTTAGTAGCAAAATATCTGTATAACGATTCACTAAAATAGCCTTATCTTAATGTTGTAGACAATGCTACGAAACGTAGACTTAAGCTACATCACAAGTGGCTCTTTGGTCTGCGGCGTAGCTGTGCGTAGATTAGTCCCGCTGGCTTATCTATGGGTTGGTAGATGTGATGCCTCGGGTCTCCTTTCGTTACATTGGCGGGGAATTTAGACATGTCTATATTTAAATAATGTTTGTTCGGCATCGTCATCTTAATCCACGAAATCTGACAACAAAATAATTCAGTTATTACTAATAATTAAGTCATTTATGATAACAGATAAATTCTAAGTATCAGATTATTATTTCTAGAAACTAAAATTGTTTTGGTGTTATTGGCCGAGTATTATAGATTTGTTAAGTTGTCTGACGTGATGTCAATCTTGTCTCCAAACACAATCAATAGTTATAATAGCTTAGACAATTATCGCTTGAAATAAGCACACGTTCAACAAATAATTGTGATGTAAACAGTAGCGATCCTTATAATAACTTATCGCTGCACGCGGTCGTCCTATATACTGATACATTATGTATTGTTATTTCACTAGGTACAATAACATTTCATTGAGATAGCCCCGGCATATGACCACTTGATTAGTAAACAAACAGAGCTAATTAAGGACAAGTAACACCCGAAAATATCATGATGCTTATATCACTCGCTTCACGAGATAAACATGTTTTTAAACGAGGGACAGACTATTTTAATATATTAATTGCTATTATTATATTCAACACTTTGTATGAAGTTCATAAACCCTAATCGTGTGTTATCTCTTCGCGTTTGTTTCTAAATAGATATTTGCTAGAAGATTAAAATATTAAAAAATCAAGTAAAGGCAACATAACAAAAAGAGACGAGTAAAGGTGGTGTAGAAACTGTACCGATCTGAGAAAAAAATTTAAATGTCATCCAATTCGCAAATGATCAGCTTGGTCCATTAAGGCCTAACCACCTCTATAGAGTGAGCTAATCTCGCGGTGGGAACATATATTATGAGTAACTGCTGATCTGATAAGGAAGGTAGCTTTAAAGTACTAACCTCTGACACTTTTTCTAAGACCATCTTTTCAGCTTGGTACAAGGTGTGCTGGACGGAGGGGGAGTAGACACCGGTGTCGGGCGGGCCGGCGAACTTCTCCAAGATGGCGTCCTTCACCGTCAGCCATGCGTTATCGAAGTCCGCTGTCCGCATACTGTCGTACGTCCACTCAGCCTCCACCACAGTACTAAACATAAAATACATCCCTAAATATACAACATATTCTAACGAATTACATATGCAATATTGAGTTATCTAATTTTGTTATTATCAGCCAAAGGCGTAAGTGACCTTCATTTTTCAGGGGTATTAGATAACTGATGTATAAAATTCTATAAGAGTTTGAATACTTTAAACACTAATAGACTTAAAATTTTCTGGTCTAATTATTTTTGGGAAAGGATTTTAAAAAAGTAATTTTATCACTTTTAAAATAAAATACCTGAAAATTCTTTCAGCAGCATCTGCAAGGGTTGTGTACTCGTCTTGAACAAAATCTACGAAAGCGGATTGTGTCGTTTTCAACACTCTTAATCCGCTCAGCCCTGATTTAACAACTACTGCGTCTGTAAAGAAAAAATATGAAAAACAACTATCTTAACGTATTAGTTATAAGTTCGATATGTTATGAGAATAAAAAAGTATTTACTTAACATAATTTTTAGGGAAAAATGCTTTTATATTTGCCACTTGACTTCGCCAATTCCAAACTGGAAATTAATGGGGAATTTTGTTTTACCATTTTTCTTTAATTATAAGGAAAATGTTTGGCTTCTAAAAAGTATGAATATGTTTTCGAAAGCTCATTTGTTTTAAGATTTGCTCACCGTGTCTAACTTGAGAAACTTCACACCACCTCGTGGCTGCGGGGGAGAAGATAAATGCATGATTATGCGGCGCGCCCGCCTGCAGCCGCTCCCACGGGTACTCTACCACACGACACTTCGCTTCGCCGACCTGCTTATACGTGTACAGGAAATGGTTCACAACCACTGCGCCAAACTCTTCGGGCGTCTTTACACCGTGTTTTTTCGCCAGCAAATAGACGGTGTTCTTTTGCGAGTCTGTGGCGACCACGTCTTTGTTGTCACCGATCACGTATGGCGATTCGCTGGTCAGCTTTAACTCAGTAGACACGTCGTACTCCCGGATGGCGTGGTACTCGCCGTCACGGTACACGTGTAGGAGCTTAACGCAGCTTTTTCCGTAGCCGTGGTCGCTGAGTTCGAACCGGCCACCGGTGTCTGCGGCGGCCGTAGGCGCAGCGCGAGCACTGCTAGCGGCCGCGACAATCGCGACTCCCTCACCTCCACTAGTGTTGGAGGGTTTCGCATAGATTCTATATTAAAAACAATAAAATTAGTACGAAGGCGTAGACATGAAATAGATTTGTGCGGAGAAAGTCGCCATAATTTAGAAAGCTGCTAGGAAAGCCTAAGCTTTCCTAATATCTAAATATTTATTGTACCTGTTGGTGCTAGTCCACGGCATTTCGAACAATTTACTTTATTTTGAGTGTGTGCAAGAAACAACGACGGCTCATGTAGGCCAGGCCGGAGTGACTGCGATAAGAGCCGGCCAGCCCCTCATATATAAGAGTAACCCGTGACCTGCGTTATCACGGACGAGCACGCGCCCAGTGGGAACTCAATAGTAACATGTCTATATTTGATATTTACTGTGACGTAGGACTGATAGCGGATCCGTCCAAAAAGACAAGAGCTGTAAATGACAACGACTCGTTCTAAGGTTATACAACAATATTAAGTACACATACAGTCGCAAAGAAGGCGCAAGAGATCAAGTCACGATGTAGGTAAGTGCAAGAGAAAATCCAGATCGCTACACCGCCGTGAACATGTTCAACACTCTGGAAAATGGCTACTATGATTAGAGAAACAAGATAATTTTTTTCTTCGTCACTAGCTCCCATTAGCATTTATGCAATGAAAGTGAACTTTCGTCCAAGTTGCACGATCATATTTTTATATGACCAACTCCAACTTTACTCGTTACATAAAAGTTGAGAATACAGTAAATTACGGATTTTCTTATTTATGAGTAAACGCTTGTAAGAATATTACTGTAGGTGATAAAAGTCTGTACTCTTATCATGAAAGGTTTTACTGTCCGAGACTTAAAGTGCCGAAAATAATTATGATGACTTCATCGCTAATTAAACAATTTTAATGTGGGCTAGAATAAAGTAATTATAGGTAATCAATTACTTTTATGTCTGTGTCAAAATGTCCCATCTTTAGGATTAGTTTACGGAATGTAACGTGTTTATACCACTATATAATACTTCATACATTAATATAAACATTGAGGAGAAAAATATCAAAAGAATCACAAGAGTATATGCAATTAAGGAAACCGCAATCTAGACCCTCCACAGTTAATCTATTATACTATTTAAGTTTGATAAATAACAAATAAGGAATTAGATTGAGCTACGTCTAAGATAAGAATAAACGTGAGCTTTTGTTTATTTGTCAAACATAATCGGCGGAGTCAAGGCCTGGCGTTGGCAAATAACGTAGTGGTGATATGATGATCGTCTGAGGCACGCGTCACTTGTGCCACATAATTAACTTCCTTTATCGAGAGTTCAACGTATAGATTCAAAGTACATAATGTATAAGAGAAATTATAATTGAGTACGTCAATTTGATTGTTGAGCACATCGTTAATTACGTTACGTTTTCCCTATAGACTTTTATTCGCTTTAAGATTAACAACAGATTGACTATAAGCTTTATGCTTTGTTAGACCGTTTTGAATTAACAGCAACACTTTCTGTACATTCAAAAAATATAAAAAGCACTGCTGTTTGTTATTAATTTGTGTTTTGCATTAAATGCCAACAAGACGTCTAAGTGACCATAAACTTAATACATAATGTAATAGTTATTTCTGAGAGCTTCATTGTGCAGTGGTCCGACAGCATGTTAACACCAACTGCACTATCTAATCCGTGCATGTGTACGCAACGTGGACTGTGCAGATGATGACCGCTACTTTCCCGTGAGGCAGAAGGTTAATAAACAGTTAGTTCGTAGTAAGGTGACGGGAAATGCTGCTACCAAGATAAAGTTCTCTTCCATAACAATAAAGTCTTTAAGCATATATGATATCATCTAGCTAAAACACTAAACTCTGTCAATAATGCAGTACATTAGCTTTATTGTATTGCATACACAGTCATCTTAAATATTATATGGTCAAATAACGTACATATTGTACTGAGATACAATTTGTCGATATAAGATCAATAACACAGTAAATGCTTTCGAAGTTACGGCGCGGCCAAATAATTCGCGATAAGTTTACTTAAAAAAATAAAAACAAGACAATCGAAAAACAACATGTAATGACGAAGATCACTCTTGACCCCAGCGTTTAAATCACAAAGACAAATAAGGTCACATTTTATCATAACGAAAACAAATAGATATAATATCACGAGATCTTCGTATACAGTGCCGTCCAAATTTTATGGCGGTTCGCAATTTAACGTTAGACACTGCGCATAACACGATATTTTACAATAAGATGTAGTAAGACGTAATGGTACATTAGCAGCTTATCACAAGCCACCCTAAAGTTTCAATCTCATTATGGTTATAGTAGTTGTTCATAGTATTTTTTTTACTTACCCCAAGATGAAGGTTTATTTATTATTTCTGACCAACCTTAAATAATCTTATGATCACATATTCTATTAAATCAATCTTTTAAACATATTCTGGGAAGATATGATTATAAAATTAACCCACGTAATCTATTTATGATGAAATATATTTAGCAGTACTAAAATACATACACAACAATTTAATCATTGCAACATTGCATTTCGGACATGAAAACCGTAATATTTTGGCATATGTCGCTGGCTAATTAGAAACAAGCAATAATCTTGATACTTATTTAACTGTTTTTAATTTTTTTGTGAATAAACGAACGAATCATATAATATGGAATCAGCATTGTCTTCCACAGACATCGTCAAATTGAAAGACCTTTTCATTTTACTTTAGTTAAGATAATTTGTTTAAATTACGAACTCATGTGAAAAATATACATATATCCTATATTCTTTCTTACACTCGCAAATAGATTTAAGTATTGTGAACTCTTATTTTACACTGTACATCATATTTACAATAAGTGCTGCGCATGTTTTATAGACGCATCATAACGTTTTATGCGTTTTATTTTTATTTAGACTGATCCCAATTTATCTGAAGTCGGTATAAATAATGACGTTAGTTTTTTCACATTATACATACTCTACTAAATTGCTTCTTTAAAATGTATCTGAAGTTCAGATTAGTATAGTAAGAATGAAATCGATTTTCAAAGTTTGTCGTCATACCACACACGTCTCGTCGCGCATATCGCACAAGTGTGAGTGAGGCAAATGAGAAAACAAGAAAGTTGAACGAGCTTTGGTTGCGAAATCACGTAATAACATCGGCGGCGCTGGGGCGGGCGGCTCATTGAAGAGATGGCTAGCATCAATATCGATATCGATAGATAACGATCAGATAAAATGTAAAGAGATTTATCATACATTAATGATTTTAGGTTGACGTATTGAGTAAGTAATACCACGAATCATTGATAAATAGAACATGAATATTTTGGCTATTTAAACTTCAGTAGAATTCTTTAGTAAACCCAGATTAACAAAATCATTGTTATGATGGGTTGTACATATGACAGGCAGTTGGATTTACTAAATTTCTATTATACGGATCCGAAAAAATATCAGGCATAATTTAGTTAGCGAAGTTAAAGTATCTATTTTTTTCCAATCTGTTGGTGATAAATGGTAACAAATGTCGACAGTTACTGTGACGAAGTCCAGGTAGCTTCGCTATAAGTGACGTGATTTCGGAATGAGATCTGCGCTATGCGCAGGCGCGAAGGGCGGGCGGCGGCGGCGGCGGGCGGCGTGACGCGGCGCGCTCAGCTGACGGCGTGCGCGTGACGCGTCGCCGTCGTCGCCGTCGCCGCGCAGCCACGGCGCACGTCCCAAACGACCCGCGCTCCGGCACACATGACACGCGAACCTTATCCGTGCTGAATACTCTTACTCCGTGTTGTGTAAAGAACATTACTCATGATGGTCCGCAGGAACGGTCGCTACACCGTCAGCCTCCGCGGCTTCCGGGATTTCGCCTTCGGGAACAAGCCGCCTGAGGACGGTGAGTACTTTGACAATATTCGACTACAGCGATCCTAACCTCAAATAGTAAAGACCGGTAAGCATTACAATGTTCGTGGACGCTTTCGACGTATTATTTGAAATATCGTAAAATTCGATATTCGGAATGCCGCAGTCGGTCGCAGTCGCAATGGTTATAGCTGCAGGATATTGCGTGCGTGAAAACATCGTTTATGTTATGAATCACTGTGTTTTTGACTTTTAACGGATGATTCGCTATTGATTATTGGAAGCAACATTTTCTTTTATTTAATTTAGCTTGTACCCTGTTTGTATTTAACACGATAGTTAACTTGACTTTTTACGAGATGTCATACAGATAGTTAGTATAGTTACACCTTTTCGATATCGGTACGTGTAAACCATTTAGCGAATTTCATTTGAAACTTAAAATTATGTGCAGAAATATGATACAAATGAATAATATTAATTTTCTCCATAATAATCAATATTTAGTTTATACGATTTTCTACTTCTGAGTAGTTATTATAATATTATAGACATGCTTTTAACCGGTGACATCTATTAAATTTTACGCTTTTGCCTCTATAAAATATTCGGAACCTATAAATTCATGTCATTCATTGTTGTTGCGCAATCCGTTGAACTCAACAAGGAATAAAGAATCGTCAAATGGCATTTAGCGAACCTTTTGTGTCGTTACTATTATTAAAAGTAACTATTTTAATTTAACTGTCCGTGAAATATCTCGTGATATTTGACCATAACGTTACATGTATCACAGTAATTTATTTTATATACTAAATGTAGAAATTTGCTTACTTAATTCTGTTATGATTAATTGTAAAAGCCAAGAGCGTCGCTAGCTAATGATCGTGGGAGGCTAGCATATTTTTTTATAAAGGGTTGTCCTTGGCGACGCTTTGGTCAAAGCTGTCAGGAAATATCCAGAAAATTCACCAGATCTATTGCTTTCAAAACTTTTCTTGTCGATGTATACACATATTTTTTTATGTGTAATGCATCACTTAACAACGCGCCGCCACCTAACGAGTACCACTAGACATATTTATAGCGCGTCATTGAGCACGTACGATAAATTCAAACCTTCCCAGAAGGAAAATATATGTTGCAGACGATTTACTTAATATTTTTATTTTGCCACTGAAATTATTTAAATAAATGAAATTGTTACAGTAAATTTAAATTCTTATATGATTCTTAATGTTTAATTTAAGAATGTTTATAAGAGTAAAGAATCTCATAAAACTGCAGTGTGACTTGTTAATTTCCTTATTGCACTGGTTTTATTGGGATTTTAAGAATTCATGTCTATCTTACAGAGAAACAAGAAGAAAAGCCTGAAGAAGATTTATCTAACCACGAAGACATTTTTCTCAAAAGCATTATCGAAAGTCCTGATTTTGGGAGAAAATATGTGAGTAGTCGTTTTACGTCTAAACGCAGAACAGGATGTCATATTCGCTAACTTTGTATTTCCACGAATAAACGACTTGCGTTAAATTTGTATGTGTATAAACATTTTGTCAATAAATCATTCGTGACATAACATACATATGATTCGATTCATCTAAACTTACATAACCGTAACCCTTACATGCATTTTTACATCATCTTTAATCTTATTATAATACAATATCCAAATTGGAATATACGACAACTAAAAAAATCTCATGGTCTGCTATCCAGTATCTACAAAGCATATCTCATTTATCATCGTCGTCTATCTTTAACTAAAGCGACGTGAATATTTAATACTTAGAGTACTAACTGCTCCTGGGTCATATCTTGAAGAGCAATTGGAATTAAAAAAAGTTGACAAAAACTAGAAACAAAGAAGTGATAAGATCACACTGGAGAGGGTTTTATGTTCCGTGGTTCACCGCAGGGCCCTGTGCCGCGGCAGGCAACGCCGTCTCTGTTCGTTTACGATAATTTTTTACACTCATTTATATATTCTTTAGCATGGTATCACTTCATACTTTGCCGCATCACGTAGATTTCATCTATTACTTAAAAGAGAAAAAGAAAATCAATAATTTTAATTTGTTTTTTTACACTGATTCCATGCTTGTGTATTCTACAACGTTTTTACTTTATCTTTACCGTTTTGAAAGCTACTTTGACAGCAACTGCCAACCACTTCTGACGTAATACAGGTTTCCAATGTGGTAATGGACATTCTATCTTAAACCAAGAACTTAATGTCTAATATTGAATGACAAATCAAAAATTCTTATTACTTTTTAACCAATAGGAAAACCGTTAATGTGAAATCGAGTAGGATGGGTGTGTTCATTCCTTTTTAATTATTAAGCATTTTTGTTTAAAAATCTAAAATATATTCCAAATTGTTACTGGTGTCACGTAAGTAATTAAGATCATATGCGGAATTATGTATGATAGTGTTGTGTATTTGTTTTATTATATCATTTTTAATTCAATAAATGATATAAACAAGTGCCACGCCTAAAGCCAGTTTTTGTTATTGGTATCAACATTCTGTATTGAATTATTAAGACGACGAATTTATTTTACAGTCCATAGATTCTGAGGAGGACTTAATAATAAAACCCGTCTCCTTGGATAACGTAAACATAATACGTTCGTTGAGTGAGTATCGAGGCAATAACATACGAACTATTGAGCAAGCAGAACTCGCTATACTGCTATCACGAGTGCATTTTAAGGTATTTATGTGTTTGTAAACAGTCTTAAAGATTTAGAAATTTCAATCCCAGTTTATTACTTAAAAAATATCTGCCTTTAATGTCACGGCCACTGAGTACCCATAACATTTTTCCTAAATAAATCGCGTTGGCAACCATTGTTTTCGTAACAAAGGCTCGGTGACAAAAAAAAATCTATTTCTTTATTGATTCTAAATATTTATTTATTGTCTATTTTCAGGCTCTTATAGATGCTCATGATCAAATTGGAGCAATTTGGCTGGATAGAGGCTCAGGCATAGATGAGAAAGCAACTGAGAAGGACAAAAACAGTGAAACTACAGACAACACTGATAAAGGACTTGATCTTGACTTTAACGGAGACATGCCTGTGGAAACTATAAAAGTAGTAGGATTAAGAAAAGTGCCCGGTCAGCCTCTAGGACTAACTGTAAGTTGTGAAACCTGTTAGTACTTTTTAATTGCTTTTGATGAATTAAATGTGCATTGACTTGTCATGAACAATTTATTGATGTAAGTCTTTGTTTTGTTTTTTTCTGTATTTCTTTTCTTATCCCTCCTTTCCGCTAAATAAAAGGAATGAGAATTTAAAAAAAATTTATAGATTATGTGAATTTAAATTGATTTCTAAATTCATTGTAACAACTAAAATACATCAAAGAACCAACTTTTATGGTTCACCAGTATTTAAATTGGACCACAAATTTATTAAGAAAGCCATTGCCACTTTAAAATTATTGCCTCAATTGAATAGACAATTGAGTAATTGATGAGAAATTTAACTGAGAGAAACAATTGCTATGTTAAACAGTGTATGGAATTATTTAAGAATAGGCCTAGATGTTTTTTATGTTTGGCCGTTTTGAATTTTAAATATGACATTTTGGCTAGTAGAGATAAGGTAAGACATATTTTAAAGGGAGCTATATTTTATAAAATGCTCTTATTATTTCAGGTTACAACAGATGAACATGGGCAACTTATAGTAGCCAGAATATTAGCGGGTAGTGCTGCGGCTAAACAAGCACTACTTTCTGTAGGAGATGTACTTCTGGAAGTAGATGGTGTACATATTGACTCCGAGGACCAGCTTAAAGAAGCAGTGTCCAAGCCTAATGACAGAGTCACCTTAAAAGTGGGACCAAATCTAAAAGAGAAAAGTGGACAGTTATCAAATAAGCTTAGCGTAAGTATCTTTAGTTTTAATAATCAAATTTAGTGGTCTGTTTCATGTTAGCATAACTTTGAAAAATATTAATACAAAAAATGTATATTTTCAGTGTTATATGAGAGCCCTCTTTGATTATGATCCAAAAGATGATACCTTACTTCCATGTAAGGAAATTGGATTGCCATTCAACAAAGGAGATATTTTACAGGTAAATTTGATAATTTTCATATCAGATATTTTTTGTAAATGGTAATAAATAGTATATTTTACTAACTTCCTTTAATTTAAACTTCAATGTATCAAGGTTTCAGATAGAAAAGACCCTAATTGGTGGCAAGCGAGTCATGTTGAGAACACAGAAGTAGTGGGTCTCATTCCTTCCCCTGAGTTGGAAGAGAGACGGAAGGCGTATGTACCGCCTGAAGCAGACTTTGTCCACAAAATAAGCATCTGTGGTGCGCGGGTAAATCATTTTTATGTTTGTTTATCTTACTTCTCAATTTGGACCAATTATAGTAATAATTTTTATTTTATACTTTTCTAATTATTAATAAACCATTCTTGTT
>DVQG01000068.1:0-21824 GCA_018231605.1 Papilio ambrax
AGTTTCAATTTCAATAGACTCCAATAAAAGTTTCTGTTTATTTTCGATTCCGCGACTTAACATTTTAAAGAAACATTGTCTTACTTAAGATGCATTGGCTCATTTTGAAGGCAGGATTTAAGGTTGGTTCGGGAGGCTAAGAGCAACGAGAAAATGTCGCAATTCGTAAGCGACGCGTCCCACAACAGGCATTAGCACTAAATGACATCTACGAAAAATCTTCGCGAAGCGTTCAGATAAGAAATAGGGGAATAAAAGCGATTCCTCCTGCCTTTACACGCTCTCATTTTAGTACCTTTAAATATAAAAATCTTCATGACTGGTAATAACAGTCACAATTGAATGACTATAGTCCGTACGACTTAACAATTCGAGGGCATACTTACGGCAACTTAAATTCTTCTATTTTTCTCTGTCTGAGTTGGGTAACTTATTACTGTATAGTCATAGTGAAAAGTTAAATTGACTGTGTTTCTAAATTGAACATGAGTCAAAGTCTGGCGCCTCCCAGTGGCTCGGGTAAACGAAATTCGTGGAAATAACTTCGAACCCTCGCCATTGAAAATAACATACAATTATTGTGCAACGACTATCAAAATTACTTTAGGATCTATATTTATGAGTCATTTATTAAAGTTGAACATGACTCCGTATTTAAAAACGCAGACATGTTTTAAATAAGTGCCGCTACTATGTTACTAATGAACTAAAAATGGCTAGCATTTCACGTTTAAATCCTTTTTTTTTTTTTGTAATTGGTACTAGATACGTTCTTAAAACAGTTGAAGCTAAAATGTATTTCGAATATCTTATAAATGCAAGTTGTGTCAATAGAATTAATTTAGTCATAAAGGAATGATACGTATATTGTAGCAGGACATCTAAAGCATCTTAGATTCGGAATTTATTAGAGGCCGCATCTAATAGGCTCTAAGTGCTACAAGATAGCTACGACAATGCTACAGCTACAGCTACGTACAATGCAACCGCAGATTAGCTTCGTGTTTCATTCAATGAATTTGTGCAGTAACTTAATTTGAAGCAATTATTATTATCCTTCGAAGTTTATTAACGAGACATTTCAGTTGAAAATACATTAGCATTGCTTCGTATCATGATGTGACATTAAGTAGATTTATTACTTACACGTATCTGTAAAAAAATGGTTTTTTATTGCAATTTGTAAGAAAATTTTTGAAATTCAATAGGATACAAATCAAATCGACTCTTTATTCAATCAAATACACTTAGATTAAAAGCGGCTTTTATCTCTATGTAATCTTTGCGGTACATTTTTTTTTCAAGTTTATAAAATGAGTCGTAATTTACATCAGTAACTATTCAAGACAACTAGACAAGTAATCAAAGATATTAAATATCAAGAAAACGTCATATCATATAAAATATTGATAAACAAGGAGAATGTACGTATTCCAACAAACGACATGAATTTCACTGTGACCTGAGGGGCACCTGAGACTGCTCACTAATTCCGCTCTCAGCCTTTCCTTACGACCAATAACAATTCTCCCGAACACGTCCGCCAGATAATTGCCGCATACGCAATTAGGTGAACTCTATTTGCGAAATTATATTTAACATATGAAAGAGTTGTTGCTGATTAATTATAATATTCAATGAACGCGACTCGTATCACTTATTGTGAAATAAATAATAATTGTTAATATGTTATTAACCTGAGATATAATAATTAATGGACATTTATCAAACATCGCTTAACAATATTTTGACGAAGGTTTAATACAAAAATCGCAGATATTACGCTTTTTATACTGCAAACTTAGGTCGAATGCAATTAACAATAACTTTCTTTAAGCTTCATTAGTTTGTGTTAAATAATTATTAAGATATCTAATAGTCACACAATTGAATACAATGATCTAAAAATCAAATTTCAAGACAATGATAGCTGCTCATGTTTCGAGAACAATGTGAGCATTCGCGAGCGAGGGCGCGAGTCTGTCGGTATTCTAGGCCTGCACGAAACCTCCGCCGTCGTGCCCTGCTTACCTCGTCCATGACCGGCAACAATTAGGTAACCTCCGAGCGGTGCAAGTCGCGCAGATATAAAACTTTATGTACGCATATAAATTTCGATGTCGAGACATGTTTTATTGTTCGGTCGTAAAATTTAGGGAAGGAAAAGACCGACATATTTATTAAATAGGAACAAGCTCGTAAAAGTTCAATGCAAGCGTCTTCGTGCCATCGATAACATTATGATCCAACTATTTCTGTTCTATTATTGATTAAATACATATATCGATGAGTTTTAAATAACATTTTTCGCAGTGGATTTATGCCTGTCATGGTGGCGCAAGAATCCATTATTTCATGTAGTCTCGTTGGCGCCGTAAAAGGCGATACGAAATATTTAATAATTCCTTTGTGGTTAAAATCGTAGCTGAAAATTTAGTTCGGACAACATAATATTATATCCATATAATTATAGTTTGATTATTAAGTGATATAATGAATATTATTTTCTCAATTTCGCATTAACGACCAAAGTTGTAATTAGGTAATTAGGCAATCTAAACCATTACTACTTAGATTATTTAACCAGTAGGTACTCGTAAATCTTGTACTCATCTATTATAGAACTAATTACAGTTGCTCATTTTTAAAAGGAATTTAGCTTCTGATAAAACATTTCTATTGTGAATTAAAAATATATCGAAGAGTTCACCTTGTGCAATAATACAACATTCAGATACAAGTTTCCAAAGTAACAATAAGGTGAATCGACTTAACATTTTGCCTAAACACCTCGGGGAGGGCGCGGGATTCCCAGTGACGCAGCGGCGAAAGCGGCCAAACGCTGTTACCTTTCGCTTCACTTATTTACAGAACACGCCTCTAATAAATTTAATAAACGGGAAAAGCGTGACATGCGGCGGAAAGAGATGCGGAGAATATGTACGCTGTTACTGGTGATATAAAATAAACGTTTTCTATACCGCACTTAAATTTATTGCACACCAGTAAGGCGGACTCAAAAACAAATTGACGCCGTAACCTACAGTATGTTTCTTTAAGTACAGTCCACAGGTAGTTGGCAGCTCTCCAGATCTTACCTGAAAAGACGGACACATTGCGCACTAAGCTCTCGCAGTTTTGCAACAAAAGATTTTGTAATGAGTTCTATAAATTGTATTCTCAGAAGCTATGAATAAAATATAAAACAGTGGAAGTCGACTGAAGTATAAAACTCAGACGTCGGATATGTAAAATGCAACAGCAAAGATATTATTGAAAAAAATATCGAAGTCAGTCTGCAGCGAGATAGTATCCGTAATCCCGCTGTCGCTGCCAGGTATCGATGCCCGGATTAAAATACCATTTTCATTGACGTTCCAACCTTTTATTTAAAAATAAAAACAACGCAATGATACAGTCATTAAAACGATCGGATCTTATAGAAGTTATGACGTGTAATTAGTCTTCTTCAAAATTTTATTTTTACTTCGTAATTTTTATTATAAATTTGAAAATATGAAAACATTTTTTGTTCGTTGTGATTCATAGTGATTGGAATGCTAACGGCTCTGATAAGCCCCACCACGGTATCGACGGGTAAATCGATGTCAGACAGGTCTATAAAACTATAAATAATAAATATTCTGGGTGATAAAATTTTATGATGTTAGGAGGAACGCGGCTTCATCAATTGTTCGGCGGCACGGGCACCCGCCGCTGGCACGGAATATCATTTCACAGTATTGTTTAACACAACTAAATGTTACATGAATACATAGTTATTATTACATTAATAGTATTAAAATATTACGTCAAAATGTTCCGTAATGTATATCCTCTCACATAATAGAGTAAAAACTAGACTAACTAGAACTAGGTAAAAGGATATACATTTATTAATCAAGTGATAATATATTTGATCTTGTTAATGGCATTTTCAATATGAGAGAAAGAGTGCTCTCATACCGTCTAATGTAAGCTAATAACAATAATGGTTACCATAAAATAATACTGAAAATAACCATCTACAGAGAACTAATTAAACTAACTCCTTTGTAAAGTTTCATACTTGTATACAGTTAAGAATTGTTTTTGTACTTAAACTTATTCTTCAGTTTTTAAGAGGTTTTGCGCAAAATTACTTATATATCAATGAAGTAGCAGATATAGTATTTGGAACATACCTAACTATTAAGTATATGAGAAAATTGGTTAAATTAAACAAGGTCATTTTCCCAGTTATCAACAATAATCATGTAAAAATATTTTATAAACAGTTAGGAAAATGTATTATTGTTTAATCAACGTAGTCGACAATAACTCGAATGAGATATCCATTTATAAAATGCTAAAAAGGCTACGACACAGTGTTTAACATTTCCCGTACCGAGACAAATACATTTTCTGTAAGAGAGGTCGATTTGGAGCACCCTTAGGGAAAGTCCAAATAATTGTAGCGCATTCAACACGCACTTGAATACAAAATAAAATGTACGTTGTCTTGATTACAGATTCTCCTTTGTAAGTTGAATTTAACTAATACAATAAAACATTTATGTTATCTAGAAATATCTTATAATCGTATTATCAGATTTTTTTTAAATAATTTAGTTGTATAATTCTACTCTTTTCATACAAAATATACTCTACATTTCGTATTTCTATTTATTTATGTTCCAAATATCGAATTCAATCCTTTCCAACGGTATCGTTTGCGTCTTCTCAGGTAAACTATTTCGATACATAAGTGGTAGGTATTTACCGTCTGGGAAAGGAAAATTGAAGTGGAAGGTACATCGGAACACGATATTGGGACACGAGTAAAAACATAAAGACAAATGTAATAGGAAATGTAAGGCTCCTTGGCCTTGTACATTGACATTTAGTATGGCCCGAGCTATGTTTTACGAGCGGCAGCCGCCCCCCGACGCAATCGTCTACAACCTGAATTCATACATTATTGAATTTAAAAATTGAACGTAGACAAGACTAAGGGCAATGTATTCTTTTAGCGTTTATACAGAAATTTGTTTCGTTCAAAATCTTTTTATTGAACTATTTCTACCGAATTTCTTTGAGGATACCTATTTCGAGTTGGGTAGCAACGTAAAAAAATTTGTTTCGCTGCTCGCCTGTGTAAACTCTCTACTTTCAACTACGAGTGTCCCACTTGTTTTTGCTTAACATTTTACACAGTCGACTTGTATACTCTATTTACCGAAATCAGAAAGGCAATTCATAAACTCACAACATCAGCACAAACTGGATATAATAAAAACTAAAGCGATTTGGGGTTTACATTTCTTAAAGGAAAAGCAGAGTTGTCCTGTTTAAAAATATATTTTCCTTCTAAAATCTTAAACGATATTTTATTATCATATTCTTTGTAATCCTCGTAGTAAAGAATAGTATTACATGAGTTCGTTTATTTCTGTCGGAAAGTGGAGCCGCTCTTTTGCTCTTATTTTCTTTTAAAATATTCATCTGCTTTCCCCAAGCGCTGGAGGTCAAAAGCATTTCATCTTTACTGCAAGTTTTCATTTCTCTTTTCGAAATACTTTAAGCCCTTTATACCTTTACCTTATATTTAAGAGGCACGCTAATTTAATACAAGTTATAGTACTTACTAGCAATGATAATAGTAACAGCTCAAGTCAACCATTAAAATGTGAATTTGAAATTTTTACATTAAAAAATAATAAAATCACCTCTGCATACTGTTGTAAAATATATCAGCAGCAGTTGAATAAGTTAAAGTGAATAAAAATAAATAACAAATAAGGGAGCATCTCCGAGCCGTTAATGTAGTGATTATTTACACCTGTCGCTGCAATGCATCCTGACGATATTACAAGCCGCGCGCCGCCGTACCGAATCGGAGCCGCACCGCTCCTTCTAACGCCGATTTGCTCCTAAATCTTTGATAAAGGCACTTTCACACGTACCCAAATCTATTCGTAATATTACGTTTCATTTTAACAACAAATATGTGACTTGTTAGAACAGTTAAAAGATGAATCCTTTAAAGACTACCATTTTTAACAGAACAGGATATTGAATTTGCATGCCACTAAAATACTAATAGTTACTTATTAATTTCGTATTCTGAACAATTATCTACCAAAATATAGTTGAAAACTTTCTACTGAACTATTTAATGCATCAGAGTAAATATATTCATCTACGAGATTACTCTTGTCCTATTCCAGATTTCGTTGGTAATTAAATGTGTCGGTTAGTAGACTAATTATTATATTGCGTTCACTACTTATCAAACATTGCATATGTTAATTTAAAGTCAACAGTTTAGCATAAACATGCTTAGCTAGCAAACACAGCTATTTAATCAACAACAACTGTTCAGAATTTCTTTTATCGTTGTGTAATAAAGTAAGCTATATAGTAAGAGCTATATATTATTACAGGTTTTTTCAGCAGAAGCCCACGGTTAATTTTTAATCCCAATAATCTAAATCTGCATTTAAAAATTCTCGTATTAGCCTCGGTCAAGTAGCTCTTAGTAAAATATTTGATGAAAGTTGCAAGTCGAGAGTCCTTGTCAAGTGTTTTCGTTTAATAACAAGTTCGCGCCAAACTGCAGTTATTAACGCCTAACTACGGAAAAGACTTTTAAAGAGTAGAGCATTTTTAACGAAGACTGCTGCTCTTGCGTTAGATACAAGAGAAGAAGAGGAATTCGTTTGTTGTGTCGGGTAATTGTACGGAAATTTGATTAACGAACGAAGCCTTATTCGAAATGGTCTGCAAATAACCATAATTCTTTGGTATTGGTTATTTTTAACATATTATTTTTGTTTATACCATATTGCTAGAATGGAGTAGGCAATATAGAAGATAACGAATGGGAGGTAGGTACTACTATTTCTTCTTGATCATGAAAACATTATTATTAACTACTTAAAGAAGCGATAATGGTTAATTAAAAATGAAAAAAGAATATGGTAAAGAAAAATAACACGTAATAAAGATTTAATCTCAATTTACTTTGAATGTTTGATTTAAAAACGATGCTAGAGTTCGAATGATTACTTTAGTATGAAAGTTTCCTAACGTAACGTATTCGTTTTTCCCTTTCCGTACATGAATGTTTATCTTCAAGATTTTCTTTTTCCTTATTTTATTTCGTTCGCTCCCTCGCAATGAATAAATAAAGTGAATCGACGCCTGCACTAATTGAAGACGAGTTATTTCCGGATGTTGAAAATCAACGATTTTCACCTCTGTTAAATAAAATCTATATTTGGAATGCATACTTTTTATGAATAAGAATGCACACCATTCTGTAAAAAAACACAAGCTAACTATAATGTCACAAATTAGAGGGTCTATCAAGAATATTCTTTAGACCTTTTTGTCACGTCATAGATAAAAATTGTATTATGTAAATGTATGTATTATACCGGACGTGGAGTACAATTAATCTTACTAATTGTGTGGTTGACGTTACGAATACACTCGGAGCACTAGATAGTACTAAATTAGAAACTAGAGATGAGTGTACAAAGTTTTATAATGGATTTAATTGCACACTTACATAAATTTTATTTTTAAAATCACTTTACTTTATAAAAACCATTTAAACTCAGATATACTGGCTGGTTATGATATTTCATGTGACAAATGTGTTTTAAAAACTATGAAAACAGTTTTATTACAATGTGAAGGGATGGTCGAGTGCCGAGTACATTGGCGAGCGACACGACGGCGCCGCTTTAAAACTCCGCCTAATTAAATGAATGAAAACGAAACTCGAATGTTTTCATTCCATTTAGTTTCCGTTCCTATGTCCCGCTTTCCATTCAGTGACCGTGGACAGTGGCAAGCAAACCTTTTATATATTGCACATACATTATGCTTTTCACTGATTAAATCCGAACAACTGAAAAACACTCTTAAAAATCTTTTCTTTTTTATTTTGATCAACTCACATCATTATTACGTACTTCATGTTTCCATTTGCTTCAAAAACTAAACACTTTTTAGGCTAATTTAAAAAAATAAAGCCTTAACAGCAAGTAAACTGCAAAAGTTTAGCCACTTAATGACAACTCAGCAGTTTATCGCATTAAGATAAAATAAAAGCTATGTTTTTATTCTGAATGGCGTTATAATTAAAGAGGCTTTTAATAATTACGATATCGATATTCGTTGATATAAACGATTGCGAGAGCTTTAATCGGAATAAAACTATTCAGGGCAAAGTTTGAAAAGTCATTTTGTTCGATTATCTGTCTCGCGGAGCACACTACAGCCAGCATTGTGGCATAATTAAATTAATGGCTTTGCGCTTTACTATTTGTTTCGCACAATTTTTATTTTAAATTATAGCAAAATTTAATCTCATACTAAAGAATTTTGTCGTTTTATTAAAAAAATAATGTAATCTAAAACATACATTCAAAGTTATAATTAATTAGAATTGATAGATATTATTTAATCGATTCTTGATTTAATGTAATACAATAACAAACATTGAAAAATAGAAAATACAGTATTTTTTCGGCGTTAAATGATACGTATTAAAGATATACGATTAATTTAGTATTTGGCCCTCGAAGGGCACCTCACTAAACTCCACCAATTTACGCGGTGGAACGGCAATTAAGATTAAGAAATTATGAAACCACCGGCGCTAGGAGATTTGTTCAGCATGGCTACAGTTAATTTTCTTGATAAAGGAGCACTAGTACAATTGAATGTACGATTGGGAAGTTAACGATTTCAGCATTAAAATCTTTATGACGTATTCTAATGTTAACAAGGTATTTACTAATGTAATTTAAAAACTAAAATTGGTAGTACTAAAAGCACTGAGTTATGTTTCAAAATCATATTCATAGATCTAAATTTAGTTTTGCAAAGGCGAATTCAAACTACATTATTTTATAAAAGAACATTTGAGGTCAGTATACATTAGCTAATAAACATTTTCCGTGCATTGAGTTAGTATTCAAATGTAAAGCACTGACGATGTTAAAAGTTGTTGAAAGTAGGTCGGATTCATTGCGCAACATCGCCACGCTAATTCTAAAGTGGGGCCATCACAAATTACAATCTATGCTCGCCCTTACAGCGCCATCTACCTGCGATAACAATCTTTTTATTCTTTCCGAGAAGGAGTGTGCGTTGCAATCGAACACTCCGCGGGTTGATTGCTAAGCGCCCAGGAGGCCAGATTTCATGGAGCCAATTGCCATTCACGCGTAGGCGAAAGTGATCGCTGGGGTGATATTATTTAAATGTAATCTTTTTTCGATACTTTCTCCTACGGTACGTTAGTATATTTAAAACCATCCTGTGATCAGAAACAAAATCTATTTCACCCCCCTTAGAAATGGTTGTAAATATTCATTGCAAGACATTTTCCTGCTTATTTGCTATTTCTGTCTCCAACTTTACATTTATTTCTATCTTTTTCTGTATGAAAAATGGTATTCTTAATCGCATGTTTCTTTCTGTTGCCGATACTCTTATTGTTAATCTTAAAAATGCAATAAATTACAAACAGAAAATTACTTTGTAGTTCTTTAGTGCATGTATGGGATAGTAGTTAAATAATAGTTAGCGTGCTGGCGCGGCCCCGCGGCGCCGATGTCAACGGCACCGCAAGCCGGCGCGGCGCACTGCGACACAATACTCCTACCTGACCGATTCGAACCCATCAACTTCAATCTTTCACTCATTTGTCGCGTTTAATTTGCTCGCTTTACACGATGTTTTGATTGTGTTCGATATTTTACAGTATTAACGTTAGTAAGCAGGTTTTATTCGTGACAATTCTATATATTTAAGCTTTTGATATTGAGACGCTCTCATCTTAATATCCCATGCATTTTTTGGGTGAAAAGGATAAGTCTGACACACAATTGATAACTCAATTTCTAATGAATTTCATTGATTAAAAACTGTTATTAAATTCTTATTTACATTTGTAATGTACAGTAGAACCTCGATAAGTTAAAGTCCAAGGCAAACACAAAATATTCAAATTTATAGAGGTTTTAAGTTATAAAGGGTCAATGTTATAGGGGTTTTGGGCTCTGATAAGAAAAGAATATATTATTTTTTGTAGTTATAGAGGTTTTTAAGTTACCGAGTTTTGAGTTATCGAGGTTCTACTGTACTTCCTGAATTCATCAGAGTAACTTATATTGGTTCTAGTTTTAAGACAATAATTAAGATGATAAAATTATTTAAACAATATTAATAGTTACAACACGGTACTTTTTTAGTTCGTAAAGAATTACATTACAGAGGAATCTTAGCTTGTTATGCTTTTCATTCTTTCCACGTAAAAAATAAAATCCTTTCACAATCTTGACGGGTTTGTATAAGAAAATAACGTATCTAACTGTATACCTAATTCCGAGACCGGTGCGCGACCTGAACAAATTATTAATGTACAAAATAATACAAAGAACAGATTCAGCGCTAAGAAACTTCGTTGTGGTTCGTGATTTCACATCAAAGTAAATTAAATTTGCCTTTTTTATTTTCAAATGAAAGTGTAAACGGGAGAAGTGGATTCAATTTATAACGTGTTCCTTGTTCTTGAAGTTGGAAATACTCCACTTTTGTTTATAGCCCCGGGCGCGGACATTAAATTGTCCAAGCTATTACAACATATGTGTAATAATTAAGAGTTGTTATCTTGTAGGCTTACAAAAACAATGTTTTTTATTTTTTTTATTTAATAACGACATTATAGCATCTTTAAAGAATAAATCTAATGTCAAGATATAGGTACTATGTCAAGATATACAATTTACGGTCATTAGTCTTACAAGATAGACCAGAACCTTCGAAAGAAGATGGCACTTTAAGAATATGTTTTACATAGATTACAAATTTAGAAATAGATTAAATATTGCCACAGAGTTATTATATTCTTTAAAACATCAATAGTTTTTTTTTTATAAAAATTAAATTTGTGTAATCCACATGTGTGATAATTTAACTAACGCATGTTCACGTTAATTAACATTTAAATCTCATTCATGGACTGAACGTTGCTTGTTAATTAAGCCAACTTTTTTACTTCAACGTTGAACTCTATGATACACTTTGCAAATAAAAAAGTGCTAGAAGAAAAAATTATTAATAACGACAAGATATGTAACTATTTATTAAAAAAAACTTTAAAATTCCTATTCTCGTTAATTGCTATCGTATAGAAAACATAATCCTGTAGTGTGTGTAGTAAGTGTATCCTTCAAAGAAAAGACACTTCCACGAGTTATAATTAGTTAAAAAAATATTATCTTATATTGACTTTGTTCCAAATATTAATCACTTAATTTTTGTATCAAACAAAAATCTGTATTTTTAACTCACTTACATACTTAATAACTCCTTGACATTTCATCTTAAGTTAAAATAAGGCATTAATTTATAAAAGAGAATAATCAAAATCGTAAATAAGATGTTGTTAGTTAAACGCTCTCCGCCGAGCTTTACGTGAGTACGGTAAGAGGTAAAAAAATAAGAGGCCATTTCGTCTTACGCCGAAAAATAAGCGAATTTATACCTATTAGAGCTTTAAAGGCGAGATTTATAGGGTATTTTGTATGAGGTTTGATGACTTAACTGATATCATCGTAAGAAACATTTCTCTTCAATTATTTAAATCTTATTAACTAGATAAATATATTTTCATGAAAATCTAAACTATTTGAGTCAACCAATGTAAAATCCAAAGAGTATATAATCTGTCATGCTCTTTTCTGTAAAAAAAATGATCCAATGAGGGAATCAACAAGCATCCAGAATGTCATCACCAGCTCGTTATACGTCCCCACCGAGCGGCTCGGAGCCTTCCCAACCACGCTGGCCAAATGTACATATAAAATTTCATTGGTACATCCTGGGATTCGAACCCAAGACCTGTAGATTATAAGTCAAGTGCTTAAACCACTGAGCCACTGACGATCCAGAATAAAGTAAGCTAAAATTACAAACTATCAAAACTATCTAATAAAAACTCGTGTGTCACCACATAACTCTTCAATATAACTATTTATGTTGTGTTAATAACGTCCTCAGAGGATCCTCAGAAGTGGATTATACATTTTAAATTAAATTAACCTTATCTGGCTAACTTATTAAGCCTTTTGAGACGCAAGTTGCGATGGTCGCGGGGACAACCTGCTGAAGAGGACACGCCGTTGAATGCAAAGCACCGACGAGTGCGCTGGGAATAAATAAAATACTTGTTAGCTCACTGCTTTAAAGTATGAGAAGAAATATAGACCATTAAATTTATTTTACTTTACATTGTTAAGTTCACAACAAGTTTTTTAAGAATTCCAAGACATTCTTTATCGTAGTAAAAATTTGAGTACTATAGTTAGTAGTTTTTATTTAAAACATTTTCTTGCACTTTTTCTTAATTAATGGATTTTGTCAACTACATTACTTATCTAGTAAATTATTTTAACAATGCAATTGTAAGAGAACTAAGTTTTTAGCAATATAAGCATGTATGCTATAAATATTTGAAAAAATCACTAATAAATCACTATTCAATAAAAAAATATACGACGAGACATTAAGAGTAAACAGAAAAACAGGCCGCCATCAAAAGTTTTTCTTATAAAAACGAAATAAAATAATTCCAGTCAGATACAAGATAATATTATTTTATGTTTGACCGTTAGCTACCTGTTCTTATAAAGCCTACTCCCATTTCTGTTACAGTGTTAATAAAACGAAATAGGAAAGTTGTCCGGGAACGCGTCAAATGAAAAAGTTATCGCACGTGATGATACTGCAAAGCCAAGCAGAGCCACCTAGCGGCCGTTACGGCAAACTAATTAAGAACTCCCAACTTCCTCAAAAACTAAAATATTCTTCTAAAAATGTCACCTCCTTGTGTACGTGATACAAATACTGATTATTTTTGCTTTCAGTTACGTACATGTATTACTTTTGCTTATCTTTAATTTAAACATTACATTTGTCAAGGATTTAAACCAAAAAAAAGAATCTTAACAAAGATACTAAATGTCATCGACATTATTTAAAACACCGATCGAAAGTGCACCTTTAATCATATAGCAATTTAAAAAAATGTTTATAGACAAAGTAAAAAATAAAATCAAAGTCTGTTAATAACATTCCGTATCTATATTACATTTGAAAGTATGACACGAAAGCGACCCCCGAGAGCTATGATTCGCGGTTGAGATCTCATTACGCGGCGTAATCGGAAGCCAATTCCACAAGAAATGCCGCAGCATTTAATTAAAAACCCGAGCCCCGTCTACACTTTAAATATATTTCTTTTAAAGCAAAATAGAGCAGACGATGAGAGCACTCACGTTGGATATGAATCCTTTGCAACCTATTTCAACAGTTATTGACCACTTGTCCGGTGAATCGACGTTAAAACGCAATATCCTGACTGGGATACTCAAAATTTTCTCCCTGTTTTTATTTTCATTTTCTACTGCAATTCAAACATAAAATCGAAAGGGTTTAGTACTAAAAGTAACCGTTGGTTTCCATTGATGAAACGAATCGATATTGTTTGCGTTATTTTAAAATGATCAGCTATCGGAGAGATAAAGAATCTGTTAGAATTTTCTAGAAGGAGGTTAAGCAATCATATCATGTGAGTACGAAATACAGTTAAAAGGTATAATGTACGTCTATTAAAATGACGCACGCTCATAAAACGATATTGCAGTTTGATAGACCGCTGGGAGAACGAGAGTGTCGGCGGCTGCCACTTAAATGTATTATTATCTAGCCCCGACGCTGACCCCACTCGGACCATCCAAGCTATACAATTAATACAATCTACTTCTTAATCACTTCGAGCGATCCTCAATTAAACACTAAACCAATTTATTACGCACGATTGTTATCAAATTAAAAATAGGCGAGAGTGGCTTGAGGACATAGTCTTCTAGTCTGAGATTTGATTCCTGGACTATTTCAGTTTGAAACAAGTTTGTGATCGGAAATCCTACATACAAACATTACACACTATACAAACAATTTCTTTTATGGATTTTACGTGGTCAGAGGAGGTTTCCATTGCCTAATTATTCGAAAGTTGGTATATAAACATTTAAGAATGGATAATGGCATCTGCAGGCTTCTGAGAAGTACTGGTTTCGACTTTGAGGAGACAAGTCTAGAAAAATAATAATCAATGAAAACAATGTATCATAAAAACTGATTTGTCGGAGCGACGAGGGTAGAGTGAACGTTTCAATAGGTATCAAAATAATTGTATATAAAGTTGTTTTCGTCAGCACGCACTGCTGTAATTGCACCCTTCATTTGCATATCAATCGACATTAGGTTCCATTCTGCGTGCGCGGCCGCGACACTGTCCTAAACATTTTATTACATTCCTTGCACGTAAAATATAATATCCCTACCACACTCAGACGTACGCGCCGCGAACGAATATCTAAATGTAATTTCCATGCGTTGTCCCCGCAATGTTTTCCCAGAAAATATTAACATGGAAGGCAAGGGGCTGAATCTCTCCTAAGTAAGTTGCAAAAAATGTACGTGATTTTACTTCAAAGTCCCTTTTGTCTTTATGGAGGGAAGGCATAAAAGTACAGACACGGGAATGGCACACACGAAAAAATTACGCAGCGTAATGATGATGTGTTCGCACTTTCTTTAAAGAAAAAAACAAATATTTTCCTTTTTAGACCACAAATGTATTCAAAACGAAACTCGACTTCTTTATGTACAGAATATGAACGTAAGATTAAGATTATTAGAGCGATATGTTTATTCATAGTAATATATACTTCTTTATTGTACTCGTAGAATGGATATAACAACATAATATAACAATCATTATTGTCGACTACAACCTTGGCTATTAGCCAGAGACAGTCGTATGATTATAAAGTTAGCCTTCAATAAAGAATTGTAAAAACTTTCCCTCACTTTTAAAACACAGTGTTTTTTTTACGATTATTTACGTGCACTAAAATTACTGAGAATTAACTATAAATAATATTAGATTGGCTCAAGAAACAGCCTTTACTTAGTCACAATTGATGGTGTTAATGGAGGGAGAGTACACTCCTTGATGACCACGGGGGGTCTTCGATGGACTCTCTACGGGATATTTCTATATGTAAACACCCCCTAATGTATGGAACATTTTATTCACTAAGTCAATTTCCACGTCCAAAGTGTATATTTGTTTGTGCTACGATATCCCAAGTTAACGAACCCTTAACAAGTTCTTATTCCCTACAGATTTCTTTGTCTCTTGTATTTAATGATATGAAATTGTTTATCTTGTAAGCTATAAGCAAAACATGAAATAGAACTTAAATCTATGATAACGCACAATGTAGCAAAACATAATTCAAATATCAAGGAACAAAATATGTAACAGTTTGTTAGAAATTTTTTAACAGCGGCAAAGCAAGTTGTAAGCAAAGAATATTGTTCGAAAGCGAGCGTCAGCGAAACTCATTTATATTTTGTGGCTCCAGCAGTTGATGTCGTAAATCCAGGAGATGCTAACATCGTAAAGTTCGACGCGCTCGCCTAAGTTAGACCTTCCAACCATTTCTTCCTTATTCATATCGCTATCCTTATCCTACATTTTTAGATAGGCAAATGTTTATGAAATATCTTTTAAATTTTAAAATCCTACCTTAATAACGCAAATTGTATATACATTAACACCTTTTCTGAAATCTAATTTAAAACGTATTAAACGTACTCGTTCTGTCAAAACAATAGAATAACTAACACAATTAAATTTTAAAACAAAATAATGAGAACAAATTTAACAGTATACGTTCCGTTTTACTAATTTATTAAACGCTAACACTTCAAACAGCATTAATGAGTAACTCAATTGTCGAAGCGAGGGTTCTCGTGGACAAAAGGTTGCAGCAGTCTGAAAGGTCCGTTTAAAGAAGTAATTACAGGAGCGGCAAGTTCGGGCGACGCCAGCGCCACGCTACGGCAGCAGTGCGACGTCATTAGTATGCTACGTACGCCCCGCCAGCAGAGGCGATAACGCAAATTCGTTTGGCCGAACATCTCGCTAATAGAGTTTCACTAATTTATAAGACCGTTAAGCCACATCCACGCCGGACCTGAATAAAATTGTCCGCCTAGCGACGTAAAAAGGATTTGACGATAGACCTTCTTACACATTTAATGTGACTCAATCTCTTGTTCACTGCTGTGAGGGAGAAGTCTTAATTATGTACTGTTTCTGCGCGATGCTACATTTCTTTTTATGTTTTATTGTCCTGTTTAAAGAAACAATATCAACATAGATTTTATAGTGATAAATATACTATACGAAATCAGAAAGTGATCTTGGCGTAAATACTACATTTGCATAGTTTTGCGTTAGAGATAAAAGGAAAGAAGAAAGTAACAGAAGAAAAGAAACATTATTAATACATAATACTAACACACAATCTATTCTTTTTTTTAATTATAACATCAGTAATGCAGTTTAACTCTTGTGGACGCAGTATTGTCTTTGGAACGTCTTTCATTTTATTCCTAACTCTTAATATTTCTTCTATAACATTGGCTTTAACTTATAATTAAGCTCGCTCTGTAAATTTTCCACTACAGTCTTCGACATTCATTCTTTAGCTAATTTTGTACTGTACTGTTGTACAATGAACGTATTAAAACGTCCTTTAAATTAGGCTAAGTTGCTGAATCCAGTTATACGATAGGGACAGGGATAAAAAGTGCATAATGAAAAACATTCTTAATTAAAATCCCGATGTACTTATAAGCCACGGGCCGACGACGCACCTGGGGAGCATTAAATTACAGCGACTCATAAGCACCCTTGACGAAAAAAATGTTCATACAAAAAGCGGGCAAAATATTAGGTCACATCCACATTGACGATGTTGCGATAATTATATGAATTAACCCTTATTCTTGGGCTGGCTAACTACCAATTAGAAATAATTGCAGCGATAAATCCACTAAACAAACTCTGATTTTATGTCTAACAATTTATAGGGATACACAAATTTACAGGTACCCAAACTTACAAAGTCAGCGTAAAATTGTAAATCTTTTTAATATATCTAGTTACTCTTATTAAGGTCTTTTTTGTTGTATAAAACATTTGATTCTCAAATTCAGCTTAAATTAATATTATTTTTCTATCTACGTCAATGGTCTTAAAAATCTTATAAAGCTGTTAGTAAAACAAGCATTACCTTCGGGGTTTTGTTCTTTCTGTCTGTATTTTACGTATAATTTTATTTAGATTTACAGTTTAAGATGTTAGCTTTAAACTGCTCTGCCAGAATTAGCATCTAGAGAATAATTAAGATAATTACAGTACAGTAAAGCATAACGTGACGGTAAATATTCATAATTTATTAACAAACATGAGGGCATGAAGAACCCGGCCAGTTTGTGAAGCCGGCCGTCGTTATATCGTCTCAGCCACTTTATGTTACGAAAATTTCATTTTAGAGGGTTTGTTCGTCCCCTAAACGCAACCTAATTCATTTGATAACAACATCCGGTCTCGGATTTAGCTAATAAGAGAAGTAATCATTTAAAAATATTTTTAAGGGATTTGTGATTGATAAAAAAAGCTAAGAACCTGCGCACACTTGAAACTAAACTATCGCACAACTGTTTAATCGCGCTTTGATTCCTATATTTTTATGTTGTGCAGTAACTGTTGCATGGGCTACAAACAATCGACAATCGCGCAACTGTTTAGTCAAAGAGGTGCGCCCGCTCTTAAGACGCTTATTCAAATCTAGTAATAAAAAAAGAAGAGCGGTAAACGATAAGGGAATCTGAACTTCATGATTTAGTGCAAGACGTTCTGTGTAGGTATAGTTACAAAGTACAGTTCGTCAATGTACGAAAGTTGCACATCAGCAGTTCTTTATAGAAAAGCGCAGCGCTGTTTTATTTACACTACTGTTAAAATTTACTCGAAACTCTAAAAGAATAGGATATAAAGAGCAAACTCGAGTCTCCAAAATAAAGTGGGGCGTCATGCTAAGCTATGCGACATGTTACTCCGGAACTCTGAGACTCCGCGTCGAAGCACTTTATCTCTCACACTTTCAACTTCTTCCTTTTTGTTACAAAATGCAACCCGTGTAGATAATTTACTAACTCAATATTTCTTAGCACTTACAAAATCTTTCGTGTTCCTTTTAATGCAAGTAGCATAAGTTGTGTAGTACAAGCATGCAAGAGGTTTTGCTCTTTATTTTACCACTGACAACTTTGTTATATTTCCTTACAAACATTTGGCTATACAGAATCTTCCTACTTTAATAATGTAAATGCTCAAGTTTTTATGGATGTTTGGTAGAGTTTGTAGCCTATACTGAAGAATGGATCTCGATAAATTTTGGCTTAGATGTAGAGAATGGTCTGGAAGAACACATAAGCTACTTACATTGTTTATTAAAAATCACGTTTCATAGGTATAGGTAAAATTTTTTTTTTAATAACAGTAGCATTTTTAAATAAACCAATATTTTTTAAGTAAATCGATTAGTCTTGTGTTAAGATTGCGAGGGAACAAGCGGCATCCGGCAGCGAGCGAGCGCTAGTATTGCGGCGCTCTAACTCGGATTTATATCGTGCGAGGAGCGCTGTTAAAAGTAGGCCGGAAATCGCATTAAGACGCCTTTGAGGCGGTTAGCTGTCCATCCTCTAAGAAAACACCACGAAAATTCTGATGTAAACGGAATAAATACAATTAAAAGAAATTTAACACAAAGGTAGAAGTTTAAAAATTCTGTTTTACTTTTCATTGGTATAAATCGTTATTTTTAAACCATGTTTTTTTATAAAAGCAAAGACCTTTTAAGGTACCTAATTATTCAATTTTTTTATCTTCATTTTATAAATCACTTACAAAACTTCATTGTAAACCATTACGTTGAATAGGCACACTAAATTTTGATAACGAAAAAGAAAATTCCATTCATATAAAAAATATTACATCTCCGTATTGGTAAGGGATAAGATTGCGTTGTTCTGTTATTTCAAGTAGATTACCCAAATTCCGATGAACGTCACGGCACAAGTCGTGGTTATATAGGTAGGCCGTCGAGGTCGGGCCTTCGACGTACCCAGCCTAACTCACTAGGGTTGTACCCACTTTACTAACGTCCAGGTATAAATATTAAATCAGTACTCGTTTAAATATTGGCTTCGGTAGTTAATAGCTATTTTAAATCCATAGTTATCTTAAGAAGGAGTAGTGAATATACTAGAACCAATTTAAATATAGTCAATGAAGAAAATATTACTCCATGCTTCTGAGAATATTTTAAAATTTTCATTTCAACTTTTTATTTGAAACATTTTTGTAGACAACCACGTTGCTAAAGAATGTCGATATCGCCGGCAATGCGTCCCAACCCTACCGCCGATAGTTCAGTTCACCTGTCTCTCGAAGATTTCGCTTCCCTCTAATATGAAGGCCTATCTAAATTCATATGACCGGTGAACGTTTGTTTCCAGAATGTTCTGGTCCGCATTCGAACACCGCTTCCGTTTGTAGGAGACACAATTGAGCATGTTTGCATTTTTATCTTTTTGTTTTCATGTAGTGAATAAGAATGCAGTCTTTGTCTAGATGCAAGAAAGTAAATTACGATACTTCTTCGAGTTCTATCAATTTATGAATTTAAATTCGTAAAAGTGTCGTTACTTTTATTTAAAGCATCTAAAATACATGTTACTGTCTACGAGTTCCTAATTCGACGGAAAATCCATCAATCCAGTTATCCAAACTTCAAATTCAATAAAAAACGTACTTATTTCCACCTAAGCAGTCATCACAAACATCATAAATACGGCGTACACAAATAATCATAACATCATAAAAGTTTTGCACTTCGCCGTAAAGCTCGTGAATCTCAACTTGAAGTCTGAAAGCTCTCTTCAGGTAATCAGAACTTAATGAAAAGTGCGCGCGGCCTCCTGCCTCCGCCTCTGCCTCCGCTTACCCAAAATTTTAGGGGTCACGTAAAATATTAAAGAGACTAGATGAAGTGGCCAGAGATTCATTGCTCTTGCTTGTTTTTATTATTCGTAAATAACACGGGCCGACACGTCTGTATGCTTATAACATAAAACCGTGGTGCAGTAAACCCCTGCCCCAACCACTCTGTATCTCGTAAATGTTTGAGAGTAAGTCCGTGTGTAGCATTACCCTGCCTTCAAATATTTTACTCCTACATATTTTTTAATGTTTCTCTCCGACGTCTTTATATCTACTCTGTACTTAAAGAATAATAAAATTGTGGTACTATTTTGGATTCAGTCATTATTGAAATATGTATTTGAAACAGTATTGAGAAATGTTACACTTACAACCTCACTGTGTAACTATTTTGATTAAATTGAACGACAATCTCTAATACAAATAAGATATTAATTAACATTACTTTACTGAATACTGTTTAAATGATAAATCCTTTCTCTAATAGACATTATTCTAATAAACATGATTGATTGCCATCGCCATTAACTCATTGCTACGAAGCTTTTGATCTATTGAAGCGTTGACCGCATTTGAATGTGGTTCATAGTTAATCACACAAAACGTTTCTGTCTGTTCTTCGGTACTATGTGAATAGTAGTTAAAACGTTTAGCTTATTGTAATAATTGGTAAGATAATGTAAAACAATTTATTAGGTACCAGTTATAATAGTATGTTTTATTAGAATGTAAGATGTACCAGTTAGGAAAAATCTTTATACATGCTTACGTTATATTTCGAAAATAAAATGATTAATGTATCACACGTTATGTGACGTGATTTTGATCTGGCATCCAAAGTACATCTTTTTTCTCATCACAAAAAGGCTCTGTTTAAAAAATAAAATTGCTAGTAATGACGTGTGTGGCAGAAACATTTACATACATTCATCTAAAAGTAAATTTAAAATCCACAAAGTTTATAAATATTTATTGTCCCGTGTTAAGTATTGTAAATGATCAGTGACAGCAGTCAGTGTGCAAGGATAGGTCGGAAGCTAATGCGGGGTAGTGCGGTCTGATTCTCAAACGGAATATATTTTTCTTGGAAAGCTTCCAGTGTGGACCCACCGGTGATTGGTTACCGCACTCACTCACTGAGATTCTCACTTGTTTATTAAAAGCCAAGGTTTTCTTACTCGAGCCACTTTAAACAATTATTAAAGATTAATCAATTAATTTAAATTAATAAGTCTTATCTGCGCTTAATAGCGCTAACATAATTGTAGGTGGAAATGTTTTATTCTTTTACATTAAATGAAATAACAAATGTACATTTTTATACTAATGGTTATTTCACAAAAAAAAGCTTTTTATTCATAAAATGAAAACGATTACATTTATTATTGCATATTATTTAATTTTAATTTAAAATCACAGAGTTATTGTCTGGCACCGATTCAAAATTGGAAATTCCATGCGATCGCAGGACCGTTGACTAACTAGTATTTCATGAAATATTTCATCATGGGCTTTCATAAAATGCAAAGTAGTTTAATACAGTGGAGAAATCCAGACAATAATCATAAATAGTTGGCGAAACCACTCACGTATTCAATAACCAGTGGACGTGATATAAAAAAATAACTTATGATAATAATATTAAATTATTATAATACTAGCTTTTGCCCGCGACTCCGTCCGCGTGGAGTTCAAAAAAACAAAAGTTAGTAGCCTATGTATTCTTCCAGACTATCCACTACGTATATGCCAAATTTCATCGAGATCCGTTCAGCCGGTTAGGCTACAAACTCTAGCAAACATCCATCCATCTAAACTTTCGCATTTATAA